>WAAG01034946.1:11625-71367 GCA_013390105.1 Tichodroma muraria | reverse complement strand
GGTGACGTCACGTTCGCGGGAAGCTTCGTGCCGGCGGCAGCGGGGGCGCGGCCGCGCTTAAAGGGACGCCGCCCCCCGAGGGCCGAACGGGGACACCGGGAACCGGGAAAGGGCAGGAGACACCCCCGCGGGCCCCAGGAAGGGAACAGGAACACCCCCGGGGCCGGGGAGCCCCGAGCTCGCCGCCGGTGGCACATGGCGGCGGCGGCGGCCCCGCCTCGTGGATGCGCCAGCTCTCGGGCGCTCCGGGGGCCCGGACACCCCGCGCAGCCCCGACGAGCCGTGCGGGGGGAGCCGCGATCCGGCCGGATCGGGCACGGATCAGAGTGTCCATAGCTGGAGAGACCCAGCGGGATCAGGGAGTCCAACTGCCGGCCCTGCCCAGGGCACCCCGACAATCCCTCCCTGTGCATCCCTGAGAGCGGCGCTGAGCTTAGCCCGGCGGTGTTCATGTGACCCCAGACAAGGGCTGTGGGGCACAAACTGGCCCTGCCTTGGGACAGCAGCCAGGCCCAGCTGGGACAGGACAGAGGGACCACAGAGCTGTTGTGGGATCACCCCAAGAGACTCACCGTGAGGGCAGTTACTGCCAGAATTTCCAGCCATTCCAGCACTGGGGGTTACTTCAGGACCTGTGAGGATATCAGCAATTTTTTGGTTCAGGTATCAGCCCAGGGTATCCTCAGCATCTTCATTCCCTCAAAACACCCAAAAGATTTGTGGGATCTTTCTCCCAGGGCTGCTCCATCTGCTCATCCCAGCCTGGATTGATCTCAAGAGTTGCCCCAACCCAAGCGCAGCTCCAGCCCTCAGCCTGGTTAAACCTCATGAGGTTCCTGTGGGCCACTGCTCGAGCTTGTCCAAGTCCCTTTGGATGGCATCACATCCCTCAGATGTGTCACTGCACCCTCAGCTTGGTGTCACCTGCAAGCCTGCTGAGGTTGAACTTGATCCCTTCATCTATGTCATTAATAAAGATACTAAATTAAATAATAAATTAGGAAGATGGGTTTAAATGTGACATTAATGTAGGTTGTTATCTTTGGAACCCTCTGCCTCCTTTTGAAGAAGCATGATTTGGAAAAAATGAATTTTTGGCAGGACATGGGAAATGTTATGGATATCCTGTCCCAGGAGAACTCCCCATAAGCAATAAGAATCGTTTTTCCAACTGTTTCCATCACTGCCAAGTGGAGAAAAACACTCCAGAGAGGACAGCCCCAACAGCACGAGGCTGAACAGCTCCCTAGACTCTCGGGGCTCATACCAGAGTGGATTTCTAACACTAGGGGCACAAAGATTTTAGACAAGTTTAAAGCAGAGCTGCTGCTGAAAGGGGCTGCAACCTCTGCCAGGCTGCCCAGCCTCAGGCACCACAAGCGTTTGTGCAGCTTTCTTGTGGAATCCCTACAAAACCTCATCTGGAAGCGACCCAACCCTCTTCTGGCATGACAGCCAGGCTGGCCTTGGATGAGGACGGGGATCCCACCAGCCCTCTGCAGCCCCCTCAGCCTGTGGCCACTCACCACACAAAGGCTTGTTCCCCCTGTACCTTATCAGAATTTCTGCCACACAAATCCTTGGAGAGATGGGGATTGGGCATGTTACAGAGCACAGCCTGACCTATTCAGAGAGCATCCAAGCATTATTCCCAGCTTGAAACATGGACAATTCCAACAAAGGAACCAAGAGAACCACAGGATAGCCTGAGTTGGAAGGGACCATGGATCACCCAGTGCAGCCCCTGGCCCTGCCCAGCCACCCCACCAACCCCCCCTGGGCACCCCTGGCAGCGCTGTCCTGGAGCTCCTGGAGCTCTGGCAGCCTCGGGGCCGTGTCCATTCCCTGGGGAGCCTGGGCAGGGCCAGCAGCCTCGGGGGGGGGGGGAAGAGCTTTGCCCTCACCTCGTCCATAAACCTTCCCTGACACATCTCCAGCTGTTCCCTCAGCATGGCAAGTGCCTGGAACTTCAGTTGTATTTTTTTCCCTGCCTCAGAAAAAGGCCCTACAAACAGCTGGGTGAAAATATATGAAAGTGCAGAGCCACAAACTCTCATGGTTTTGACCCCACCAGCTGCTCACGGAGCTGGGGACAGGGAAAGAAGGGCCAGCAAATGCCTGAAGCCCAGGCAGATCTGCCCAAGGCACAACCACACCAGGCAGGGACAGACAAGACCCCTGAGCTCATGGGATTCCCATGTCTGGGAATACCCAGGTCAGGCTTCACTCAGTTTTGCTTTAGGAGTGAGGAGGGTCCAGCTTCCCGTCCACACTGACAGGGACACAGTGGGATATCCTGGACAATCGGTGTCTGCCAGGGCTCGTGGATTTGATAAAAATGCTTTTTGATCATGCCTTTCCCTCTGTCACTACAGCCCCACTTCAGCTCTGTGGGCCTCAAGTCACCAGGGCAGTGACCCAAATTTCACCAGGGAGCAAAGGACACAAATGGATCTCATTTTGAATAAGCAGGGCTAAACCTTCTGCTCTCACCTCTCACCACATTTTTTAACAGACATACTTCTATCCCTGCCTCAATCCATCCAAAAGGGGGAAGGATCACACCAAAGGTGCTGGTCCCTGTCCAGAAGACAGGGAGAGTTTCCCCAAAGGCAAAATGTCCCAGCATGGGACAGGGACAAATCAAACCATCAACAGTGTTTGCAGACAACTGGGTCTTTATTTAAGTATTTAAAGTGCTACAAAAAACTGAAGGAGCCTTCATGTGGCAACTTCCTTTTCTGCAGTCTTAGCTCTGTTGGAAGAAGCAGACACAGCTCATTAGTGGAGTCTCTCAGTAATCAAATGTTATTAATTTAGCAATTTCAGCTGGAGCTGGGTACTTACAGCTGGGCACTCAATGGCACCACTGTTGATGTCATCAATGATGTCATGGGGGTGTCTCCCATCAATGCTACAGCCCACGGACTGGGCAGTGCCAAGGATCTCCTTAATGGTCCCTGCAGCAGGAAGACACAGCTTATCAGTGCTTTACCACGGGAAAACACCTCAGGAGCTTACCTGCAGCAGCCTGGGCTAGGGGAAGGTGTCCCTGCCCCATGGCAAAGGGTGCAACTCAAGGAGCTTTAAGGTCCCTTCCAACCCAAACCAGTCTGGATTCTGACAGAGACCACCTCCCAGCTCTCAGATGTCCATCTTCCCTCTGGGGTTTGCAGGCTGGAGCCTCAGGGCTCACTAGGGAACGTGAAGTCCCTCACCCAGATCTTACACCCTGGATTCCACCAGGAACACGCAGGAAAACCCCTGTGCCTCTTTCCTCCCCAGGTGTTGCGGCTGCCTGTTCCCAGCCAGCAAACTCAGCTATGAGCCCTCCCTCCCAGGAAATGGAGCAGGTGAAGGAGCATTCCCCCTACCCAATGCCAGGACTCACCCGAGAGCTCCCGGGCCAGGGAGCGGTGCCGCATCTGCCGCGCGATGTTCACGATCTCGTCGAAGGTGACGCTGCCACTGTGCTTAACTGTCAGGGAACAGCAGCAGTGAGGCCACCTGGGCACTGCCAGCTCCCTGTTTCCTCTGGGAGCACCATTCCCAGCACTCGGACCATGTGGAGAGCCGGGAGTTTGCAGCTCTAGCAGGGCTGCTGTCAGCGCTGCTGCTCCCAGACTGCAGCACCAAATTATCCCCAGCTCCTCTTTCTAAGCTGGCATTTCTGCCAGCTCCCCTGGCTATGCCAGGCCCTGTGCTACAGGACAGGTACAGGGGCAGGTGCCTGTTCTACTCCACCTTTGCCCAAAGAAGCTGTGGCTGCCCCTGGATCCCTTAAGTGTCCAAGGCCAGGATGGACGTTGGGGCTTGGAGCCCCCTGGGATAATGGGAGGTGTCCCTGCCCATGGCACGGGGTGGAACTGAATGAGCTTTTCTAGGTGTCTCCCAACCCAAACCAGTCCATGACTCCATAATCTCATCAAATACAGACCTCTGCTTATGTGCATCTGTTGGTACCCTGGCACTGCAGGGATGTCCAAAAACAGCCTCATGTCCTGTTTACCAGTTTGTGCTGAATAATCCCAGAGGAAGGTACCGATATTTCCCCTCTTCTAGCCCCAAAACATTCAGAACCAGAGCCAGGGGAACACTTACTGTTCTTCTGCTTCTTCCTGTCACGAGGTGGCTCCTTCAGAGCTTTGATAATCAGAGCAGAGGCAGAAGGAACAACCTCTATCTAAATGCAAAGAGATTAATTTCTCCCCCATTCTACACAGAATCCATTACTAATGAAAAAAATCCAACCACTCAATTATCTCATCAAAAGTAATTGCCAGAGCAGTGTGGGTTTGATCAGCACCCTCACGCTCCAGGCTTTTTTGTGCTGCAGGAATCTGTTCCCAGGTTTTCGGCACAGGCCTCCCCACAAGCAGGAGAGGACTGCTTCCTGCCTGGGGCTTCCTCTCAGCTCACCACTGGAATGTACCAGCCACAGGCATCAGAACAGGTACGGTGGCAGGTGGCTACAGGAGTTGGCAAGATTTTAAATTACTGATTTCTATGCTGTGTTAAGTAAGGCTTTTTTGCTAGTTAGATGTTCTGTAGAAAGAACAATTTATCTGCAACAGCATGAAAGTTGCATTTTGGCACATGAGGATACTTTCTCAGGATCCTCCACAGCCCAGGCTCCACACACATCCCCCCACCCACGTTTTAAGGTCTTCCCAGAAGACCCCCACACACCTCCTGTGTGGCACTCATTTTATCCACCTCGGAAGGATGAAGGGCTGAGTGGACCCTGCCGGGATCCGGGCCGGTGGCTGGCGCAGGCGGAGCCCACGTGGGCTCCACGCCTGCAGCACCGGCCGGCCCCTGCGGCGTGCCGGTACCTGCGCTTGCCTGTTCTGGATCGTCAGCTTCACCGTGATCCGCAGCCCCTTCCAGTCGCCCGTGGCCTTGGCGATGTCATCGCCCACCTTCTTGGGGGACTGAGGGACGAGACGTGGAGGTCACACAGGGCTTGGGTTAAAACCGAGAGCCCCAGCGCTGCCCCCGACTTCTTCTCCGTGTGCGGTACCGCCGGACACCTTTTCTCCAAAACGGAGCAGGATGTTGTTCCCCAGGGCACGCTTCCCACCGCCTTCGGAACGTATTTTATCCCTCCCTCCCTCCCAGGACCCACGTAAACTTCCCCCGGGATTCCCTCGTTCCCCCCAGCAGGACACGCTTCCCACTCTCCATGCCCACGCCCCGTGGCATGCTTGCCATTCTGCTCGGGACATGTTTCATCCCTCCCTTCCCGGGCCACGCTCCCCCAAGTGCCCCGTCCCCGGTACGTACCAGCCCCAGGGGTCCGATCTTGGGGGCCAGCGCGGACGTGGCTCCGACCTCGCCGCCGGTGCAGCGCAGGTAAACTGCGGGGAGAGCGCCGCGTCAGCCGCGCCCCGCGGCCCCCGCCCGCTTCCCGCGCCCGCTGCCCGGCACATACCGACTTTGATCTCATTGGGATCGAACTTGGGCGGCATCGCGGCGGCGGATGGCGAGGATGGGGGCGGATGGAGGCGGATGGAGGCCGAAGTCGGAACCCAGGCCTTCCGGGGGAGTGAAAAGGCAGCGCAGGCGGCGCGGGCCTAACATATACCCTCCGAGATCTCGCGAGAGGACAGGGTGGTATAAATAGCGGCCGAGCTCTCGCGAAACGTGAGGCACGGGCCGAGGCGGAATTGCTGCAGATCAGTTTATGTGTATTTATATCTCCATATATATGAATATATCTAGATAGATAGATAGCCCTGTTGCAAAATGTGGACTATGTGGAATGCTGGTGAGCCACTGGCAGGGACTGCCTAGTGCACCGGTGGAGTCCCCAGCCCTGGAGGTGTCCAAGGAAGGCTTGGCGGTGGCGCTCAGTGCTCAGGGCTGGGGACGAGGCGGGGATCCGGCACGGCTTGGACTCGCTGATCCCGCGGCTTCTTTCCCGTCCCGGACAATCCCGGCAGTCCCTGGCCGTGAAGTGCGGTCCTCCGGCCGCCTGGGGGCGCACGAGCGCGGCGGGCAGCCAGCTATGTCCGGGGCGGGGCGCTCTGGCCGCGCCTCTCGCTGGTGCCGCTGATCTCGTGACCCGGCGGTGAGGGAGCGATGGCGGCGCCGAGAGGTGAGCGAGGTTGGGGAGGGGGTCCCGCTGTGGGGACACTGGGGCTGCCCGGGCCGGCACCGGGCACCGCGCCTCGGAGGTGCTCCTCGGAAAGGCTCGGAAGCAGGCGGTGTCCGGAGCTGCGCGGTGTCCGCCGCGGAGCAGCGCCAGTGACCAGCCCTCGCTCGCTGTCGCTGCTCTCCCCAGGTGTCGGGACGGTGCCTGAAGACTGCGAGCCAAAATCTCGGCAGGGTCGACCCAGTTCTTCATCCTTCCGAGGTTCTGGGCACTCGGGCACAGAACGGCGCTGTTCTGGATGAGGGCGGGGTAAAGAAGACGAGGAGCTGTGACCCTGGGAGGGGGACCCTGCGGGGACCCGCAGAGAGGAGAAGAGAATAGTGATGGTGAGGGAAAGGAAGGACTGAGAGGCAGAGCTGGATTGGTGAAGACGAGCGGATTTTTGTTCCAGGTGTTGCCAGGGGAGGCCCTGGTCAGGCTCAGGCTGTGGCAGGGGTGGCAGCTCCAGCACAGAGAGCAAATAATGCAGGACAGCGAGTTCCAGAGCTGCGGTTCAGCTGTTGCCTCCTCTGTGCCTATTCCCGTGCCTGCAGGGCTGACTGCTGACAACCTGTCAGAGAGTCAGAGCAGCCTGTGGCTGTCTGGTGACACCTGTGTCCCCGAGGGCCAGGCAGCATCTTCAGGAGCCCACCCAGATCCAGACCCTGGCTCACTGCTCCTTCACTGTGCTCCTGAGTGTGTTTTTCCAGACTAAATAAAACATCTCTTCTTTCCACACCCTCACCTTGCCTCATTACAGTGCCCAGATGGATTTATGGTGTCCAGAATTTTTTGAAAACTGGGGCTTCTTCCAGAGCTGTGTTGCTGTGTTTTAATTACAGTTGTTAGTAAAAGGAAGTGTTTGATTTTATTTTGCTGTCATCACCCCGACAGCTGCAGACTGGAAACACCCAGAGGACATTCCTGTGCTCTTCCCCACCCCAAGTGTGTGGCTGCTCCTCAGGCAGCACTGGTGCCTGGAGGGAGCAGGGGGATCAGGATTTGGTGTCCAAGGGTGCTCACTGCCTGCAGGGTGAGTGCTGGCCCGGGCACTTACAGGCAGTTCTTTCAGTAATTTAATAAATAAAAATTATGTCATGTAATGGTAACATGCCAAGGGCCTTTCTCACTGCTGGCTCTGGATTTGATATGTCCTCACTAAAGCAAATTTCCACTTTTCAAAGCTGTTGAATTTATCTAACAAATCTCTGATCCTTCATCTTCTGATGCCTGGTATGATTCTTTTCCTGTTCACTGTCTGCCCTTCAGCCTTCATCCATTTTCTTGGATGAAAACCGATGATTTCCCACTATCCCTGTGACTAATGAGATCTGGCTCGAATAGGGGAAGGTGAGGTGGGACAAGGGGATGCAGAAATGCTCAGCAGAGTTGAACATGGTTAGCAATTCAGGGATATCTTGTTGCAGGCACCTTTTCCTTCTGCTTTCTCGTCTTGAAATCTCCTTTAGTTTGTGCCTCTGATGTCTTGCCCTTGATTGCTGCCCTGCATTTCCCTGACAGTCAACTTCCCTTCTTGCTCAATCCTTTGAGTTCTGGCTCTCTCTGGAGCTGAGTCTGAGCAGTATTTCAATAATCTGAACTGGTTAAAGAGGCAGAAATTGGGATGGCAGGGAAAGAGCCACAGAACTATTGGAGATGAGTTTGTAGCCACCTCTTGCTGTGGCCCATGGCTTATCCCGGTGAGTGGTGTGACAGCAGGACAGAGACTCAGGATGTCTCTGCCTCCTTGTTCCTGCAGTGAAAGAAAGAGAGATGAATTAGACTGAATTTTTTTTTTTATTTTATTTTTTTACAGTGAGGATTTATCTTTGTAAAGATTTTACAGAGTTTTTGGCAGAGCTCTCCCTGCTCAGGGAACACCCCTGACTGGATCCTGTGTGTACCTGCTCTTCAGGAGAGTTTGAGGCCAGTTTGCAGACACAGAGCTGGCAGAGAACCAGCATTTTATGTGCAACACCTGAGCTCCACTGAGCCCTGAGTTAAATGTTGTGTAGCTGTGCCAATTACTGCTCCACTGGTGAAGTAGTGGCTCCTTTGTGATGATTTTTAATATTTAAAATGCTCCTCCCCATTCAGGGCTTGCTGTTGCCCCCCTGCCCTTGTCTCATCTCCCAGTCTTCTCTCCCAGCCAGATCCCTGTGTCAGGTCCCCCTGGGAGCCCCTGCTCACCTGCAGCCCCAGCTCAGGCTCTTTCTGCATTGCCCATTTGTGCCCCTGCTCTTATGCAGCCCCAGGTAAACCCCCTTTTCTCTTTGGTTTCATTACTCAGCGGGCCCCATCTCTTTTCCAGCATCCCCACTGGTACCACCTCATTACCAGCTGCTCTCCCCATTCCTTTTCCAGCCACAGGTTTCTGCCTCTCCCTCAAAATCTGCCAACAGCTCCTTTTTCTCCCCTGCTGGGTCAGAGCCCTGTCCCAGAGCTGCCTGGTGTCTGTTCCCCTTCAGCCACCTGCACTCCTGGTTCCACCAGGCATCTTCCTGCACCCACCCTTTCCTCTCTCAGGTTCAGCTTCTCTCACACTTGAACCAACTGGAATCCTTGCTCTCAGTTCTTTATTATTGTGTCAGAATTGACTTTGAGTTTAAATAGTTTGGGGTTTATCCCTGATGCTTGATTTTTTGATACAGCTTTTTAATTTTTAATTCCTGGAGGGGAGCCTGCATTTCTTTGATCCCTCAGCAGCCTTTCTTTCTCTATGCCTGTCCCAGGGCTGACCCAGACAACCAACCCATCTCAGACCACAGCAGGGCTTGAGTGCCTCATATTTGTACTTCCCTGTGCTGGAACCTGCCTGTGTGATCCTGCTAAACAAAGACAATTGCTGACACAATTCTTTTCTTTTTAATCTTCCCCTCTACCACTTAGTAGGTCCCAGTTCTGCAGCCCAGGCTCCCCAGCAAACACAGACCCCAGGATCCCTCAGCCTTTCTCTGCACTGACCATCCGTGCCCCTGGACAGAGCCAGAGTCAGGACTGAAGATGCCTCTCTTCTCCAGGAAGAAGAAACCCAGCAATGATGCTCGGAAGCGCCTTGAGTACCAAATGTGCCTGGTAAGCACTGCCAGGGTCATTTCTGTCCTCTGTGCCTGGTCCTGGCTCCAGGAGATTTGGTGCACTCCCTGCACTACCAATAATCGTGTTCCATGACCAGCAGTCATGTTCCTGACCCCACCAAGACAGCAGGTTTTCTTCCTAATGTACCTCAGGGAATTTGTGCCTCTCTGTCTGCCTTTGCCCTCCCACCCCCACGTCCTCTTTGTGCCACTTCCATCCCTCTCTGTGGGGTTTCGTGGGGAATCCTGCACCCCACCTTCTGCCAGCCTGCAGGCTGGACCCCAGCTCTACTTTCTCCTCCATGCCCCTTTGCCCTTACAGATCTCCCAGCTTGCTTTTCTTTCCAGGGAACCTGTGACTTCCTTGCCTTGCCTTATGCCTCTCTCTTGCTTTCCATTATTCTGATCTTCCTGTCACTCTGAGGATTAACTCATTAGATGTTGCTGTTTGTTTTCCTGGACTAGGATTTCCCCAGGATGCTCTGACACAGAGAATCTCCTGGGAAAGGGATGAGGAGAGGCTGAGGAGTTGGAGGGGCTCAGCCTGGAGAAAAGGAGGCTCAGGGGGCCCTTCTGGCTCTGCACAATTCCCTGAGAGGAGGGGACAGCTGGGGGAGGTCGGGCTCCGCTCCAGGGAACAGGGACAGGAGGAGAGGGAACGGCCTCAGGCTGGGCTGGGAGAGGCTCAGGGTGGATATTGGGACTTTTTGTTTTTTTTGAAAAGCATTGTCAGACATTGCAACAGACTGCCCAGGACAGTGGTGGGGTCGCCATCCCTGGAAGTGACCCAGAAATGTGTAGATGTGGCACCTGGGGACATGGGTTAGTGGTGTTTGTCCAGGTTCATTGCTGTTAGCAGCTGCGTTGGATGGACTTGATTTAAACATGGAAAATGCTGTGGAACAGAACCACAGAATCCTAGACTGGTTTGGGTTGGAAGGGCCCTTAAAGCCCATCCAGTGCCACCCCTGCCATGGTCAGGGAAACCTTCCACTATCCCAGGCTGCTCCAAGCCCCATCCAACCTGGCCTTGGACATTTCCAAGGATGGGGAGTCCACAAACCCTCTGGGCAAAATGCAGCAAGAGGTGCTGTATTTCTGCATGGTCTGATTCTCTGGATATATTTCTTCCTTCTCCAGGCAAAAGAAGCTGGTGCTGATGACACCCTTGACATATCCAGATGTGAGCTCTCAGAGGTATGTCCTCTACAACTTCCATTCTTCACAGCTCTGATTCTCTGTCTGCTTCTTGGTACCAGCTGTCAGATTTACTCTCATGCCTGTGAGCCTTGAGACAGAAATTGTTGCTGGTTTACCTTTTCCTCTATCTCCTCAGCTCTGGCTTTCAGTGGGGGCTTCTTCCCCTGTTTTTTTTGGTGGGAATTGGCCTGTCCTGTTTCATGCTTCAACACCATTTCTGTCCTGGGAGTCCTTTAGGAAGACAGAGTGGTCTCATACCCTTCACCAATACCTTGTTTGACCCTAATTTGGGACCTCATGGCTCAATTTTGCTGGTCCTGAGGGAATTGGTTTGCCAAAGGCTGAGTATTTCTAATCTTAGAGGTACATGGTTGTTTTTCTGTGTAAGTGAAAATCCCAGTCCTGCTTCCAAGTTGCTGGTTAAGGATGGAAGTATCACTCCCAGCTTGGCTTCTTTTATGTCAGCCAGCTAAATGAGAAACAATCTGTCTGCTGGTGTGTGGGCAGGCAGTGACAGAGTGCCAGGCATTCAGACACAGCATTTCCTGCTGGCAGCCAGGCTGGTCCCAGGCAGAAACCCATTTCGATTTCACTTTTAATTTTATTCCTTGTCTCTTGCTTCTAAAATGTTGATCCTGAATACAGGATGCCCTTGCCAAGCAAGGTGGGGAGATTTGACACCATCCTGGAGGGGAGAGCTGCCTGCTGTGCAGTGTGAAATGGCTTTGCTGACACTTTGGGATGTTTTGTTCCAAGCTCAGGAGCCAACAGCAGGTTGTGTGTGGGTTTGCAGGCTGGGTGGGACAGCCTGGGTGTGGCAGGGTGGCAGACAGAGGATCCACCCCGCCAGCTCCACTCGGGGCCACAGCTGATCTGGGATGCCCAGCAGCTCCTTTTGGACCATAAAACTGTCTTGCTGTTTCATTTTCATTGTTGTTTCAATAAATGAAGTGAGACATCAGTTTGGTTTTACAATTAACCATGGACAGGAGTCTGGCTGCTGCTGGTTCCATGCGCAGGGAGGGACACAGTGCCCAGCTGTGCCTGGCAGGGGCTGAACTGGCATCTCCTTGTTCTGCCTGGCCTGCTCCTGGCACATCAGGGACACTCTGTCCTGCCTGCTGCTCACCTTTCTCTCTCAGCACACTGCAGTGTGGTTGTGAGGTTGCCAAACCACAGAATGCATTTCTGTGATTACTGAACTGAACCTTTGCCTGAACTCATCTGCACAATGAATATTAAATCACACAAGGCTTAAACTCCTGCCTAAGCCTCAGCCTGTTCTGTGACATTGCTGTGTCATGGAGAGCCACTGGAAACTGTTTAAATGGAAGCTCCTTGGCAAGTACTGGGCCAAAATCAGGGGCCAGTAATTTTAAGCATCAGTTTTATTTTCATTTAAGTTGTTCACACTTTACGGGTGGACAAAGCTTGAAAGAAGTCTGACATGTCTGTTTTTTTAATTGTTTTTAGGTTCCTTATGGGGCCTTTGCAACTTGCAAGGTCTTGCAAAAAAAGGTAATGTTGTAATCAGAAATTACTAAATAATTCTATTATTATGCTTGACTATTATTGTTGTGTTTGAAATGACTGTATGTGGTTGTTTTATGTGTGATATTACATAGAGAGCAGTTTGAGTCAGATTAATCCTATCTGTGTTCTTTGAAGTTAACTTGTGCCAGGAAAGATGAGGTGGTTGTTCCTGTCTTAGCCTATCTAAGGGTATTTCTCATGTGAGGAATTGGGCTCTGGTTTAGCTCTTGGGTAAAATGTTTGATCTTCTCTGACAATCCATTTCCTACTTTAATGTGTTATATGACACTGAATAAGATATTGAGCTCTTATACAAACCCCAATTCACTCTCAACAAAAGTGCTTGTTTTGGTGTCTCTTGTTTATGGTGTCTCTTGTTTATGGTCTATGGTATGTTCTGGTGTGCTTGTTTATGTGTCAATGGAGTTCTTCCTCCCCAGGTGCTGATTATTCATACGAATAATCTGACATCTTTAGTTCCAAAGTCCTGCAGCCTCCTGAGTCTCATAACTGTGAAGGTAATTGTGAATGTAACAGTTCAATAGCAGCCTATTTTCCTTAGATTTGAGCTGCATTGAAACACACCAGCCCAAGTAAATCCTTTCTGGCTGACTGGCTTTGCCAGGAGTCAGTACCAAGGTGTGACACCTGCCTTTTCTGGGTTCACCTCGCAGGCTGACAGACAGCAGTCATTGAGTGGTTTGTGTAGCATCACCATCAGTCCTACGACTCATTTATCCCCTTCAGAATTCCACAGTTTCCCCCTCAGCAGCCTCGCTTGTGGTGGTGGTCAGGCAGAGCTGGGTGTGTTATGGAGCAGATCCATTTTTCCCCTGCTCTGGAGGGTCACTGGAATGGGAAGGAAACTAGTGATGGGTGTGACAGGACTGTATCACCTTGTGCTGGGATTCCCCAAGAGGCAGCTCCACATGGGGGGAGAGAGGTCTCCAGGTCTAGTCCTAGCCTCTCCCTGCACTGTTGTTGGAGCACTTCAGCTTCCAAAGAGCAGTTCAGCTCATTGATCCTGCAGAAATTCTTTCTGCCAGCCTGGTTTCGAGGGGATGATTTATCCAGTTTTGTGGGACAGCTCCCTCAGCGCCACTGCTCTCCCTTGTCTCATGTTTGTTACTGATGCCTGAATTTCCCAAAGATCTCCAAGAATTAAGTACCCGTGTCCCCTGGAAAACTTGAGCTGCTTTTCAAAGTCCCATTGGAAGCAAAGTAATTTTCATTGTGAGATAATTCATGACTTTTGTTCCCAACCTTGTTTGGCGACATCATCTGCTTTCCCAGGTTCTGGATCTGCATGACAACCAGCTGGCATCACTTCCTGCTGATATTGGTCAGCTGACAGCTCTTCAGGTAAAAGATTTTCAGCTGCATCCCAGGTGTCTGTACAGGGCATGTTTGGGGACAGCAGAGATATGGGGTTACTGCTGTTTGGTTTATAAATAATCAGAACTTCTGTGATGGTGCCATTTTGTCAGATCTGTCACAGATCACCCTGACTGTTGCTGTTGAATTGGCTGGTTAGAAGGGGAGCAGGAAAAAAGGAGGAATGGAGCAGGAGAAGAGCAGGAAAAGCCAAGCTTGATTATGTTCTCCCAGCTTGGTGCAGCCCAAGTGGCTCCCATGGCCAAGCAGATGCCCTGAACAAGCAGAGTCCTGTTGGTCTCCTCAGACATTCAAGTTTTGCTGTTCTCCCTGGTGTGGGTACATTGAGAACCCAGAGCAGCATCTAAGGGCACACTCAGGGTCTCTCTGCTCAGGGGGCAGATTTAGGTGGGAGCTGGAGTTGGGGAGGGCTGCCCTGAGCACTCCAATTCCCAGTTCCTGCATCTGGATCCAGACCAGATGTTGCTGGTGAGCAGGGTTTCACACTGCCCCAGGTAGCTTGGCATGCCTTTTATCCAGGGCTGGTGGAAAATACATTTTTTTAACCCTGAAAGTGTTATCGACAACCAATTTCAAGTTGTATTTCTGGGTCTAAAAGTCCCAGCAGCACAGGTATGTAGAAGACATGAGACTTGGATGAATATTTTGAATATCTTTTCTGTTAATACCTTAGGTCCTAAACCTTGAAAAGAATCTTTTAAAAAGCCTTCCACAATCTATAGGAGACCTTGCCCAGCTCCAGGTCCTCAATGTGAAAGGTATGGAACGTGATTGCTCTGGACAAAGCACATTTATTATCTGGTCATGTTGAACTGCATTAGCAATTACTCCTTTCAACCAAGGCAAGCACCATATGGTTTACACTCTGAACGCTGAGGAAGAACACAATGAAGGTTTGAATTCAAATAGTTGGCGAAGCGGGAGAAATGATTTAAGCAGAAAATGTGTCAGCCTCAAGGCCTCCAGTAAAGCAAGCAGAGCACTCAGCCAGATAAACTGAATTACAGTTGGGTCCCCCAACACTCAGAGCTGGCTCCTGGGAGCCTGTGTGTCCCCACCAGGTTTGCACAGCCCAAGCACAAGGGTCACCTCTTTTCCAGACTCCTGGGCATTTTCCAGCTACGCAGTGCCGTAAATCTGTGAGAAAAAGGAGATTTAGTTACGTGGAGCTGTTGCTGAAACAGGGAAGGCAGTGGAGGGTGAGGAACTTGGGAGGGCAGCTCAGGTCATTGCCTGTCTGTCTGCAGCAGCTGGGCTATGAGCCCAGGGTCTGCAATCTCACACTCAGTCCCCTTCCTCCCATCCCTGGGACTTAGACCAAGGGAAGAACACTCCATGTTACAAATATTCTCCTGATAAAGAGCACAGATCCAGCCTGCAGCAGTGACCTCAGCTGAAGAGGAGATTTGCCTTGGTAACAGCGACATCCTTTGAGTCCCTGTGGAAACAAACTGTACATGTGGTTATGGATTAGTGTTGGAGCAGATGAGCTTGCTGGCTCCTGGAAGGCTCCATGGTTTTAACTGACTTTTCTGTCTCCGTAGGGAACAAGCTGAGGGAGCTGCCCGGGAGCGTGAGCGGCCTGCAGAGCCTGCGGGCTCTGGATGTCAGTGGCAACGTGCTGCAGGAGCTGCCGCGGGCGCTCGCCCACGTCCGCACCCTGCAGGTAGCCAGCCCTGGGGCCAGCCCTTCCCAGCCTGCTTCCCTCAGCTGGGAGTAAATCCACCCCAGCGGGGGGAATGTTTAGGGTCTGGGCAGGATGTGCTGCAGGGGATTGTAACAAGGCTGTTCACACTGTCCAAGATAACTTTTCTGTACCTGCTCTGGTCTTTTTTGATAATTTTTACCATTTAAACTGATTATTTTGACGTTTAATCATGACAAAAGCAATCCCCAGAGAGCAACCCCCTGGATTTTACTTGCCAGGGCTGTCTCTGAGAGTGCAAACTGTGCCTCTGTCACCCTGGCAGATCCCCAACTTGTCAGCTTCCATGGATTTATGGATCCCTGAAGTGAACATTCAGAATGGGTAAAGCAGCAAGATTTTTATGGATATGTTGCCTTCTGGCTGCCAAACCTGTCAGTGCTAAATGCTGCAAGTGTGAGGAAATGGCTGGCTCAGACACCAGCAGGAAGGTGTGAATAAATGCTCTCCTGTCTCACACACAACATTTTGCTTCACTTCTCATGAGGACAGCCTGGGTTGGGGCATCTGTGCATCTTTGCCCCCTGTACTTGGTAAAGCGGTTCCTTTCTACGCCTTCCTGCTATGCCCTTCCCTGCAAAAGGCAGCATTAGATCCTTTTGGTGGCCACAGTAGGACAAAACAAGTGGCTCTTTCCCTCTTCTTTATGGAACTCCTCTCCATGCCCTTGTATCACCTCTTCTTCCATGCTGAAGGGCTCCAGCTCTCTGACATGGAGTGACGTGGGAATGTCTGAATGTAGCTGAGAAGTGCTCTGAGCTCTGGTACCTAATCATGAAGTGCCAGCATCTCCCTGAGGGGAATGTTCCAGTGAATAGCCAGCTCATAAACCTCCAAGTAAGGGACAGTGGAGTCACCTCTGAAAGGTGCCAGACACCCAGCAGGGATTCAATACAGCCTCGCATTTATGTCAGGATTTAGGGTAACATTAAGTAAGATTTTGGGGACCTGCAAGGAGAACTGCATCTGGATTCTGTCTGGACTCAGAATAACCTGGAGCTTTGTGTGTTCTCTTTTGGAGATGCTGACCCTGGATTCCTCTGCCATGACCTACCCACCCCCTGACATCTGCAGTGCGGGTACAGAGGCCATCCAGCAGTTCCTCTGCAAGGGTAAGCCACTTAGTGAGCACTTGGGCTGTGCCCAGAAATGGCATTTCTGAGGGACAGACATTGTGTGGGCTCTGCTTGGGGTGGTTGCTGATGCCCTGCACACCTGGTTACCTGTCTTTGTTGGCAAACAGCACAACACGAGTCCTTCCCTGAGCCCTGCCACACTGAAATGTAGAGTGGTTTGTTAAAAACCAGAGTGGCTGGGTCAGGCTGTCTCAGTGGCCATAAGAAGTCAGTGCATGTTCCATGGTTATTTGGATTTTCTCCTGTGGGAGGATTAGGCATTGTCCAGCTGTCACTGCCTTGGGACAAGGAGAGAGACTCAGGAGCCACTCAAGGTCCCTGCTGCCCTCATTCACGCTGAGGAAGGACCTGGGCCCTGCAGGTTGTTATGAGAATGATGAAAACAGAAAACTCAAATGACAAAGGAAATTCACTGTAAGTTTGTAGACACTGTGTCTAGTACAGACTTTGGTGCTTTGGGAGCTTTGGTGGAGGTTTTATGCAGGAGAAGTTTTTATGCCTTGCAAGGCACAGTCTGAACTTATTTGGTCTGGGCAGTAACACTTGCAGCCCTGCAGAAGTCACCAAGCCTGCACCCGTGTGCAGGACGTGTTTCTGTCTGAGCAGATCCTTGTCCTGGTGGGGATGGAGTGGCCTCCCCTCCTCCCAGAGCTCCTTGTCCATCCTGCCTCAGCTGGAGGAGCCTTGCCAGGCACTCCTTGGTGCGTGGGCAGAGGGAGCACAGCTGGAAGCAGTCCCACACAGCAGCCAGCTCTCAGCTACAGTGCCAAGGAGTCTTTGAGCCCCAAATGTTCTTATTTTGTGTTTGGTGCCTTCCAGAGTGTGGAATTGCATACTACCCTCCCTCACAGTACAGCGTGCTCCCCACGCTGGAGAGCGACGGAGGAGGAACTTCAGTGGATGGGGTGGACAGGACAGTGGAGAAGTACCTGGAGGAGGAGAGTGAGTGGCAGGTGAGGCTCCCCTGCACCAGAGGGTTTGAGATTTGTCTCTGTACTCCACCAAAGCATCTCATAGCACTTGGCACATCATCCCTCATCACCTTCCCCTCCATGAGTTGTGTCTTTTGGGATCAAGGGAGCAGCCAGGCACAGTGTGTGCAAGGGTGGCTCATGTCCTTCCTGAGCTGGGGCTGGTGTCACCACGCTGACCCCTGGAAGACACATCCCAAGGAACTGTCTCCACCCTTCAAAGCAATGATGGAGCCAAGGGACAGGGGTGACAGTGGGACATAGAATGTGAAGTGTGTGACGTCTGTTTTTGGGGGGACAGTAAACTGCAGAAGAACCTTATGCTTTCCAGCCAAGTGCTAGACATGTTCAGCCCTACCTGGGAAAGGGGAGGCTGGGCCAATAATTGTGGTAACTGTGCTAATTCCTGTGCTCTTTGGCAAGTGCGGAGTCAATGCCTTTGTCCCTGGAGAAGCCTGAATGACTGGACATCGGGCCCTTGTTCCTGTGCCTTTGGTTGATGTCTTCACTCAGGGGAGGTTGTACTGTGGACTAATAGTATCTACAAAAAAGTACTTCTGGGAATAAATGTCTGCTGATATTGCTTATTTTTCAGAACAAATTCTTGGATTATGAGAAGAGGAAGGTAAGTATCAACTCCTGCAGCTGCTTTGTCTGCAGCATGGGTCTGCTTCTGGTTTTTGTTTCCCATCTTTTAATTTTGTTTCTCATTCCCCTCACCTTGCTGCACTTTTAGTTTGTTCTTTTTGTTTCCCTGGTCTCTGTCTCTTCCCCTGTGCAGTGCTCACTTTGAAATAATCAGAAGCTCCTGCCCTGCAGTTCCCCAGTGCCTTTGGCTCAAGCTGCCCAGAGCTGGCTGCTTCCTTCAGACAAGGGAGTCCTGTGCCTTGTGGAACTGAACCCAACCTGCATTTTGGGCTTCCTTCCACATGACTGGTTTGGTATCAGTTGATGCCCAGGAAGTTCAGCTTCATGACATGAAAGAGTTTGGAGACTGTTAAGAAGAGAGCAGCAGCTTCTGCTTCCCGGTTTTTGGGTTCCTAAGGAGAGAATATTGCCCTCCTCTAGACAAGCCTCCTGTTTGCCATTTGGCTTCCCTTCTTCTCTGCAGGGGACTACTGTGCCTTGCCTTTACCATTTTGCCAGAATATATTCTTGCTGGGGAGGGAGATTCCTGTAATTCATCTTTCTTCTTATTCCTCTCAGGAAAGAAAAACACAGGAGAAGCTGGAATTTGAGCGGCGCCTGAACATGGGGCAGCAAGAACAGGCCCTGCTGGTGCAGCAGCTCAACAGCCACAAGGATGAGATCCTGCAGACAGTGAGAGAGGTGGGTGTGCTGGGCAGGGCCCTTCCAGGGCACCCACTGTCTTCCCCAAACCCACCACCTTCTCCTGGTTTCCCCTGCTCTGGGCAGGAGCAGCAGAGGCTGGAGCAGGGTCTGTCAAAGCACCAGCGCTATTTGGAGGAGGAGAGGCTGAAGCTGCTGCAGCAGCTGAAGGACACAGAGCAGGGCACTGCCAGCCAGATCCAGAAGCTGCTGGAGGACAACCAGAGGTGGGGTTCCGGGGGATCTTGCTCTGATTTTTTTTTTTTTTTGTCATGTTGTTTTGAGTGGTTCATTTTGCCCCTGAGTGTTTTGGACCTGGTCAGAATCAATGTCTGGAGGAGCTGCCTTAGCTCCTGGACTGCCCAAGACCCATTTAAAGCACATGGAATTTGCATCTTAAAAAAACTGTTTCATAGATGTGTGATGTTGGGATATTGCAGTGCTATGGAAGAAATTAGAATTCCTCATGGAAGGTGCAAATTTGAAGTGTTAAGGTGCCCCTGCCTGTGTCTGCTGGGTCTCCATGAGTGCTGGAGCCTTTGGGAGGTGCCCAGCCTGCTGAAAGCTGCTCTGCTGTGCAGGACAGCAATGTTGTTTACTCTCAGGCACACGGGAGGATTGCTGGGGTTGTGCTGTGCAGGGCCTGGAGTTAGGTGATCCTTGTGGATCACCTTCTGATTCAGGATACTCTGTGACTCTGTGATTCTGCTCTCTGGGGGACCCGGATGTTCTACTCAGCTTGATGAAAACCTTTTGTTTGATCTTTTTTTTAGGCAAAAACGAAGTTCAGACATTTTGAAGTCCTTGGAGAATGAGAGGTGAGTCTCTTTGAAACAAACTTGTCTGGAAAAGGGGTAAGAAGCTGAGAAGAGGGCTGGGAGCTTCCTTTCAGAGTCACCAGTCTGAATCCACCCTAAGTCAGGTGAGGTTCATCTCGTACCTGCAGCTGGCTCTGGTCACTGTTGGAGGTGAGACACTGAACTCAGTGTGCCTGGTCCTACCCAATCTGGCACACCCAGTGACAGGGTGATTTTTATTACCTCTTTTTTGTCTCTGAATGGTCCTAAATAATGAGTTTGGGAGCAAAACTCTGTATTCCAATATCAGGGACCAGCAGAGATCCTCCATCTGCTGGCAAGCAGGGCAGTTATGAAGATGTTCCAGCAATGTGTCCAGTCTGGGAGGAGTAGGTGGGAAGCAAATCTGCCATTCAGCCAACACTCTGAGCTAACTGCCACCAAAAGTGACTGTCCCCAGCTCTGCCCCACCTGTGAGCTGCCCCCTCCCTTCAGCCAACTGTGCTGGGGCCCAGTAAACTGGGTGAACATCATCCAGTGGTTTGTAAGATTGTTCCCCAGCCACACCAATTCCTGACCTGGTAAATGGTGGGGGGAATGTGCTGGAACAAGGACAGGGGTGGTGGGGAGGGAGACCAGGCTGCTGCTTGAAGTGGCACTGCTCACTTGGGACAGCTGTGCAGGGCTCATCCAGCCTCAGGAGAAAAGAAAGCCAAGGAAGGGTCATGGCACCATTTGGGGAGAGCATGTGCATGTTGTGTTGATGTTCTGTCTCTCAGAAAAATCAACTTCCCTGTCTAAAGCCACTGTCCTCATGGTTTTAAACAAATGTTATGTTGTCTCCCATAAAACTTAGAGGTTCTTCACCAAAAGGTCACCAAGGCTTTGGTGTCTCTGAAAAGCCCAGCTTTCCTGAGCAGGGTGAACCTGCCCGGCCTTGAGACTCTGAGCTGGGTAGGTAGAGGAAAAGGGCTCTTTTGAAGGAGTGGCTGAATTGTTGTTTCTGTTGGCAGAATCAGGATGGAACAGCTGATGGCAATAACCCAGGAGGAGACGGAGCAGCTGCGCAGGAGGGAAGTGGCCTGTAAGTCCAGACAGGTCTTTGGGGAGATGAGGTGAAGGGTCTGGAGCACCAGGAGCAGCTGAAGGGGCTCAGCCTGGAGAAGAAGAGGCTCTGGAGGGACTTTCTCACTCTCTACAACTCCCTGAAACGAGGGTGTATCCAAATGGGGGTCAGGCTCTGCTCCCAAGGAGCAAGGGACAAGACAAGAGGAGACAGCCTCAGGCTGTACCAGGGAAGGCTTAGGTTGGATATTAGACTTTTTTTTTCATGGAAAGGGTGATCAGGTGTTGACACAGACTGGCCAGGGCAGTGGTGGAGTCACCATCCCTGGAAGTGTTGAAAAAACATGTGGATGTGACGCTCAAGGACATGGTTTAGTGGTGAGCATGGTGGTAGTGATGGTTGGACTTGATGATCTTAAAAGTCTTTTCCAACCTTAATGATTCTGTGATTCTATGAAAGACCTGATTCCTCTGGAGATGCCTTGGGTGGGTGGCAACCACCTGGGAGATGCTCTGCCACACACATTTTGACTTTCCCTGATGGGCACAGGGAGCAGCATTGCCCATGTGCCACAGCTGATCCAAGGCTTCCACCTGCAGCTCCATGCCTGCTCTCCATGAGGCACAAGCCAAGCTCCCTGTTAATCCATCAGGTTCATGTTTGGTGAAAAGAATGGTGCTGGGGAGCCTTTTCTACTCATGCTGACCATGGCCAGATGAGTTTCTCCAGGGAAACAGAAGGTGGTGTCCCCTAAGACTGGCAGAGCCCAGCTCCTCTCTGCTCTGTGACAGGGACAGTACCCAGGGAATGGCTGGAGCTGGGCCAGGGCAGGCTCAGGCTGCAGATCAGGGAAAGGTTCTTCCCCCCAAGGATGCTGGGCACTGCCCAGGCTCCCCAGGGAATGGGCACGGCCCCGAGGCTGCCAGAGCTCCAGGAGCTCCAGGACAGCGCTGCCAGGGGTGCCCAGGCTGGGATTGTTGGGGTGTCTGGGCAGGGACAGGAGCTGGACTGGATGATCCTGGTGGGTCCCTTCCTATTTCCTGGGAGAGTCTGTGATTCTGTGATCTCAGGGCTGGTAGGCAGTGACTGGGCTTCTCTGAGCACTGAAGAGGTGCAGGCACAGGCAGACTGGAGTTTCCTCAGCTCTTTTCCCAGTAAGAGCCACAGTTCTCAGGTGGATGGGTGTGCTCTGGAATCAGAGAAATGGGAAGAGCAAGAGCAAGGAGGGGCCACTGTTGGTTGCAGTGACTGCAGCAGCAGTGGTGAGTGAGTCCTGCTCTGCACACCCAGGCCAGGCAGGCACTGACAGCCCCTCTGTCCCCTCTGTCCCCAGCTGCCATGCAGCAGATGCTGACTGAGACCTACAAGAACAAGCTCCTCCAAATGACCTCTGAGTCTCGTCGGCAGCACCTCGTCAGCCAGGCCTGCTCCAGGTGCAGGGGGTGTCTGGGGCTGGTGGTGCTGGTGTTAAATTCCTTTCTTTCAGCAGTGTAATTCCCACAAGTACACCAGGAACTCCTGGAGCTGCTGGAATGCAGCAGGACAGCTATAACAGCACAGGACAGTGCAAATTAAACCGTCAGACTCCCTTAAACGAACCACCTTCTAATGACCACAATTTGCATGTTAATCACACTTTGGGGGAACTGTCACTTTTTTTCCCTGTTTATTTTGCCTTATATTAAGCTAAATATGGAGGATGGAGTTAGACTAGTTGTATTCCTGTTTTTTGAGGCACTTCAGTGCCAAAATGTAGCCCAGAGCTCCTCCCCTCACCTCCCAGGCTGCCTCCAAGGATGCTGTGTGTGCATAAGTAGTACATGAGTGTTGCTGCACATGCCAAGAGCATCCTGCCTCACTGTTTATGACAAGATGAGAAATTTTAATCTGGCAACGTCTGGCACTTACCAAAAACTGCCTTGTGAGCCTGTGACCTGCTCAACAGGTCCACAAGAGCCTGTGGTGCAGGTTTGGTTTGGGTGTAAGGAAGGAGGTGTTAAATTTATGGCCTTCAGCTGTGCAGTGCCACGGCTCCTGCCCTGTTCAGTAAGAAATTCCTCCTCCTGCATTCCCCCTTGCCTGGTTTTCCTCTGGTTTGCCTCAAGAGTCCCAGACCTGGCATTAACTCCATGGCACATCCACCTCCTTGCAGCCTAGCTGAGATGGATCAGAAGTTCCAGCAAATCCTGGCTTGGCAGCAGCTGGATCAGAACAAAGCTGTCAGTCAGATCTTGCGGCAGGTAGGCAAAGGAGCAAACTGCTCCTGGGGGATTGAGGGAGAGCAGGATCCAGAGTGGGTCACAGGAGCAGCAGTGGCTGTGCTGGGCTGCATGCAGAAGTGATTTCATTCAACACTACATGCTAAACTTTGAGAATATCTGCTATTCTGACAAACTAACTTGGGTGGTTGAAAAAAAATTATTTTTTATCTAGACAGCAAATTTTCAGAAAAGTCAGAAGCACAGATCATGGCAAGCAAAACTGCCATGATGATTAAGAGGGGATTTTGAGGCAGAAGTCCTGTCTTTTGGCAGGTTTCCTGGGGGACTTGGGAGAAGCATTTTCAAAGCTTGTTAGAAAATGGTTAGAAGCTTGTTAGAAGTGCTGGGCAGCTGTGCCCTGCAGCACAGCCTGGCTGCTCAGTGCTGCTGAAAAGGAGAGGTGGGGTCACACAGAGCATTCCAGATGAATGTTTGGAGAGCATTAATATTTCTCTGTGTGTTTCTGAGGTGGGTTTTACCTGTTGGGCTCTCAGCTGTGTTTCAGGACACTGTTGCTCAGAACAAGTACCACTCAGGGACTTGTACCTGAGTCCCTGCAAGGCAGCAACTTCTGAGCCCCTCAGCAGCTGCATCAACCACCTCACTAAGCAGGATTTTGCCTGTCCCTTAGATTGAGATACAGAAAGCTGCCTTTGAAGCTCTCCAGATGAAGAAGGATCTTATGCACAGGCAGATCAGAAACCAGGTGAGTCAGCAACAGAGGAAAGAGCAACCAGGTCCTCAGCTCATCCTCCTGCTTGATGAGATCCTGGGAGGAATAACAAAGTGCTGTGAGCACAGGTCAGGGTCTGAGAACATGGAGAGCTTTGGTACTGCTGAGAGCTCTGGAACAGAGTTGGGCAGTGTTGGTTGCACTCCAGCTCGGAGGGAGGGAGTGTTGAAGCAGGTTTTAGATTCCTGGAGGTGGTGGCATTGCCATTCACTCAGCACTGGTGACAGACCTGCACTGGCTCCAGGGGTGGTCTGCAGTTGCACCTCTCATTTCCTTCAGGCTGTGTACTTGGCAGGGCTGCTGCTCCCATGTGAGCCCACTGCATCTCCATCCAGCACATCAGAGCAGCACCTTGAGCCATAAGTTCACCTCTTCTTTCCCATTCTCAGCCTGCCTTTCTGAGCTCCATTCCACAGAAGGTGCAGTGATGTAGTCGGGGGGAAGAGCAAGAGCTGGTGGAGAAAATAATGGTGGATGATGCAGGAAGATGGGAATGTAGAGGTGGATGATGCAGGATGATGAAAAGGTGGCAGTGGATGATGCAGGAGGGTGGGAAGGCAGCAGTGGTGGAGGAAGGTGGGTTGCTGGTTTCAGACACAGTGCTCCAGAATCTTCCCTCTCCTGATCTGACACAGCAGAAAAGTCTCAAGTCAGGATTTAGTGGATAAACTTGAGGGCTTAGATATTTTGAGTGCCTCGGTGACCAATCTCTGCTGTAAGCCTGTGACCTGTCTGACAGCTCTCCATCATTGCCTGGGTTCACCATAAGGGCCCTGCATTTTGCTCCCTCTTGCTCTGTGAACAGAGGGAGTTTGTTCCTTGATGCCAAGGCTGGGCCTTTCACCCTTGGGACCCCTCCCACCGTGTGCTGCAGGGGCAGGGCAGGGGCAGAGCCCTGGGGTCAGCGGGAGCAGCATGGCCAGGGAGCCTGGCCAAGGGGTGAGCTGGGCTCTCAGCTTGGCTTTGCTGTGGGACCTTGGGCACCTCACTTCACCTCTGTGTCTCAGTTGCCCCACCTGAAAAAGCAGGTCTTGTTCTGGGATTGCTGGAGGCACCTGGAAGCCAGGGCACTGTCCCAGGAGTCTGAGAGGGCCTGTCCCATGCTGCTGGGAGGGCCTTGACTCTGCTTTCCAAAGTGGCTGTAAAAGGTTTGGGTGCACAAACTGGTTGCAGTGAGGTTCCAGACTTGAGCTGAAGGTGTTCAGAGTAGAGAGACAGTTGGAAGGGGGGGGACACAGCTCCTCAGGTAAAAGAAGAGGGACCCTCAGCACACACTTCACCAAAGGGCACAAGCAGCTCCCCCCGTCCTCTGGGTGCTCTGCAGTGCTGCCCTTGCCAGTCAGACCTCATTCATAAATTAAAGTAATTTTAAATGTCAGTAAAAAGTGTTTCATCTTCTGTTTAGATTAAATTAATAGAAACAGAGTTATTGCAGCTGACACAGCTGGAGTTAAAGAGGCAAGAACTGGACACAGAGGTGCTGCAGGTACGTGGGGCTCTGGGGCTGCTCCCCTCCCTCTCTTCTCTGGCATTGCTCCACTTGCTTCCCTTGCTCCTCCTGGCGGTTTCCAGATGGTTTTATGCTTAGTCAGAAGGTTCTTCTGCACAGGACATACCAACCCCTCCGTGTCCTGGGAATGTGGGACATCGCTGCTGCTCCTAAACATCCCCAGGCATTCTCAGCAGAGAGACAGAGGAGCCCTGATAGGGATGGGCAGTTCCAGGTGTGCTGGGTGGGGAATGATTTTGCAATCCAGTTGTTGGCTGTCCCAAAAACACCCGCCTGCTGTGCATTGCATGTCCTTTTACATTGTGTTTTGTTTTGGTTTTGACATCATCAGCAGTCACACATTGAGGAATACCAGGTTTAGCTTAAACAGCTTGGCTTTAAATTTTGTTTTATGATGCTTTTGCATCAGCTTTCTTCTGTGTGCCATGTGCCAGGTCAGGTCGCCTGTTTGGTCGGCCCAAAGTCAGTGACAAACACCCAGGGCAGTCACAGAGCAGTGGTAAGTGCTGGCCTCAGGCAGCAGTTCCTGCCAGCCCTGCCCTGGATGTTTGGGTTGTGCTACCTGGACTCACACAGCTCCTCTGTATCAAGATCCTCTGTATCACAACACTCTGTGGTGTTGGAGGGCAGAGGGTGGGGACCACACAGAGTTCATGGAGGGCAGACCTGGTGAGCACAGGAGCTGCAGGGCAGTGCAGGAAATAGGGCTCTGCCCGGGTACCCACCTGCAGCAGCTTCAGCACCAGGAGCTGAGGAACGAGGCCTGAGCACCTGGATCTCTCTGGATCCCTCTGCCCTTGGTGCTGTGCAGCCCAAAGGGTCCCTGCTGGGGCTGGAGCATCTCCCCTCTGTCATCAGTTGTCCTCCTCCCTTCCCTGGAGGTCCTGATGCATCCTGCCTCTGTCAGGGCAACGCAGCCCTGGTCACCTGGAGGTGGGGTTGGCCTGGGAGAGGCAGCTGTTCCTCTGTTAACCAAGGGCCTTGTCCCTGTGCAGGGTCCAGGTGCTGATCCCAGGTGGACAGACCATGGAGCACCCTGGGATAGTGGAAAGAGATGGGTTTTAAGGTCCCTTCCAACCAAACCAGTCTGGGATTCTGTGATCAGTGGAGGTTTCCCCAAACTTCAGGGTGTAACGAAATCCTTGTCCCTCTGTCCATGGGCATCTGAAGTCTTTGTGGCTGATAACCACTGGCCTCTGCTCAGATAGGGGTGAGCTGGGACTGAAGCTGCAGAGGTGCCGCATGGTGGGACATTCCTGAGCCACTTAACTCTCCATTGCCAAGGAGTGGCTGCAGGGATGCCTGGCCTTGCCCTGGTGTGCTTGGGGTGAGACCCCGGGGAAAGGAAGCATCCCAAAGGCATGGGAACCTCACCTGTCCTGTTTACCTTAAGGTTTCCAGACCTACTTTGAGGTGGTCTTTTCTCAGTTGGACAGGGCTTGGAGCAACCTAGGATAATAAAAGGTGTCCCTGCTCATGGCAAGGGGTGGAATGAGATGAGCTTTAAGGTCCCTTTCAACCCAAACCCAGTCTAAGATTCCATGATTCTAAGGAGGGGGACCATGAGTACTTTTGGCTGAGTTTCTGATGGCGTGAGAAGGAGCTGCTGCAGCCAGAGTGGGCTGGGGCTGCTCAGAGAGGCCGTGCAGGGCTGACGGGAGCAGGTTCAGCTTGGTTCTGCCCTGCCAGCTGCAAGGAGAGGATCTGAGCTGTGGGGCACAGGGACTGCACAGCCACAGGGACTGGTGTGGGTCTGGCAGGGGCTTTGCTGGGAAGGGGACAGGGAATCAGCAGCGTGGGGATGTGGCTGCCGGAGCTCTCCTGTTGCAGGAGGCGGTCACGGAGCAGCGCCGGGCACTCGGCTGCCTCCTGCAGCAGCTGCTCAAGGAGAAGAAGCAAAGGGAGGAAGAGCTGCAACAAATCCTGGTAATGAGACCCCTCATGAAGTGCTGTGGATGAGGAAGCATTTGGGTTGGCTGCAGGGAGAGTCCATGGCTCAGTGTGGGAGTGAAGGGGAGCAGAGCAGGGCTGTGTCCAGATCCAGAGGCCAGTTTAGCCCCAGGAAGTTCTGACATAAACCAGGGGGGCACAGCAGCACTCCCTGGTGCAGCATGGGGTACCATCATCACCATCAGTGACCCTGCTGGGAAGGAGTGGTAAGCAGGCTGAGCACAAGGGATGGGAGTTGTGGTCTTGCAATCCTGAAGATCTCCAGATTCTCCTGAGGCTCAGGACACCGGGTGGGAGTGGGGTCAAAGTGGGGCCAGCCTGCAGGAGCCAGAAATGCCTGTTTGACCCCCATCACAGTGCTCTGGCTAGGCCCGGCACTGCCCAGGCTGGGAGTTTCCTCCTGCACACCCATCCCTGGAACCCCCTGGCCACGTTCCTTCAGGCTGCTGAATGAATGTGTTTTTCAGCTGGAAATGGAGGCAAAGAGCGAAACCAAACAGGAGAACTACTGGCTGATCCAGTACCAGCGCCTGCTGAACCAGAAGCCCCTCTCCCTGAAACTCCAGGTGCTGCTGGTGTTCCTGCTCCCACTGTGGCTCTGCTCTGCTCTGCTCTGCTCTGCTCTGCTCTGCTCTGCTCTGCTCTGCTCTGCTCTGGGGGAAGCAAGGACAGACCCCTGAGCTAAGGCTGGGAGCAGAGCACAGACCCCTCACACAGATCCAATCCAAATGGATTGGCAAAGGGGCTTTTTCATGTGTGAGGAAAGCTCACTGGGGGCTGCAGCTCCTCCCGAGGGGCAGCACCCATCTCTGCACTCCATGACAGGAGCAGCACCCAGGGAACGGCTGGAGCTGGGCCAGGGCAGGCTCGGGCTGGGATCAGGGCAAGGCTCTTCCCCCTGAGGCTGCTGGCCCTGCCCAGGCTCCCCAGGGAATGGGCACGGCCCCGAGGCTGCCAGAGCTCCAGGACAGCGCTGCCAGGGGTGCCCAGGTGGGGTTGGTGGGGTGGCTGGGCAGGGCCAGGGGCTGCACTGGATGATCCTGGTGGGTCCCTTCCAGCTCAGGATAGTCTCTGATTCCCAGACCTCAACGTTGTGAACCGTGCCCATAAAACACCTGGGGCCAGAGCTGCTCCAGCTGTTGGGCTTCCAGGCTTTGGTGTGTTTGGGATGCAGCACAGCTGGAGCAGGGCAGGGCAGGGCAGGGATGAGCACACCCCCAGCCCTGTTGCTGCCTGGCCTCAGGGGTGCAGTCTGGCAGCTCGTTCCATGTTTTGCAGGAGAAGTGTTTGGAGCAGCAGCTGGTGACCCTGCTGCTGGAGCTCTCTGCTGACCACTACGTGCCAGTCTTCGCTCACCACCGAATATCCTTGGAAATGCTCAGCACCATGAGTGCCAGTGACCTGGAAAAGGTACGAGACAGCAGAGCCACAGTGTAGGACAACACCAGCAGGGATTGTCCCTGTCCCTGCCCCGAGCCCAGCTGTGCCTGGTGGGTCTGGCAGGACGAAGTGCTGGTGCTCTGCTGTGTCACCTCCCCACAAGGACAGGTGCCCGTGCTGCTGTGCCTGTCCCTGTGGGCAGTGGCTCTCCCAAAGATTTGCAGGGTGAGCTGCAGCCTGGCTCCATCTTCCAACATCCTCCAGATACTCTCTGTAGTGGAAATAGCACCAGGGAATTCCTGGTGCCTGACAGAGGGGCTTTCCTTGGCATGGCCACGTCTTGCCAGCAATGCCCAGGAGTTTTCTGTGTCCCCTTGGGGACATCAGCCTGCTGTCCCTCTGGGGCCAACACCCTCCTCTTGCCCCACAGCTTGGTGTGACAGAGGCTGGTCTGCAGCATGCCATCCTCAGGCGGGCTCGGGAGATCCTGGCTGTGGCTACGACCATCCCAGGTACCCGCAGTTCTTTTCTGCCACGTTTGACACAAGCAGGTAGCGGAGCCTGGAGCAGGGAGCTCCGTGGGTCAGACACCTCCCGTGGGTGTGTGAGGAGGGAAGGCAGGAGGCCAGTGGTGGGCGATGGGCAGTGCTCAGGGGGCTCACACCTGGCTGTGGCTGCAGAGCTGCGGAGGGCAGAGGAAACCGAGGTCCCCGCGGCCCCAGAGCCCAGCGCTCCCCTGGAGGAGCGGCCGAGCCCCGCGGCCCCCACGGCCCCACCGCTGCAGTGGGACGAGAGGAAGTCGGAGTGCGTTGTGTGCATGGAGCAGGAGGTGAGACCCGGCAGAGCCCGGGGCTGGAGCAGGGGGCGGAGGGAGGGCGGGATCCAGCGCATCCCCAGGTCTGTGTCCCCAGCCCGGCCCTGGCAGTGCCCGGGCTCAGCCCGCCAGCTCCCGGGCGCAGCCGGGGTTGGACATCGGGGATAGAGGGAGAGAAGGGAAGGGCAGGGCAGGGACGGACGGGGCTCCGCGCGGGCTTGGGCAGGACCTCGCTGAGCTCCACCCACAGCCGTGGGAAGCGCTCACGGGGCTGCTCAGTTCAGTCCCCCTGTGGCCTTCCCTGTGTCCCATCGCGCTCCTGCTCGGCACGGCCCAGGTCCCGCACACCCAGGGGGGATGGAGATCGGGGTGCAGGGCTCTGCCCCCCATGCTGAGACCCCCTGGGTGCTCTCCAGCTCCCCCCGTGCTGGGACCGGTGTTCAGGAACAGCAGCACTCTCCGTGTCCCCTCTTTGTCTCTCCCCCAGCCCCAGATGATTTTCCTGCCCTGTGGCCACGTCTGCTGCTGCCAGGGCTGCTGCGACCGACTGCACTCGTGTCCCCTGTGCCGCCAGGACATCGCCCAGCGCATCCGCGTCTTCCACAGCGCGTAGGCGGGCCCGGGAGGCACCGCCCCCGCTCCGGGGGTGTCCCCGCTGCCGCTCATGACCCTGGTAACAGCCCCTCACCAGCACTGCCCTCGCCGTGCCCGGCCCCGCGCTGGCTGCACCCGGGCGCCTCAGCATCCTCCCAGCTCCCCGGTGGCTTCTCAGCACGCAGCTGGGGCTCCTTCACTGAATCCCTTCCTGCTGCCTGCCCGCCCGGCGTCCCCGTGCCTGGGTGACAAACTGGGTGTGCCTGTGGCTCCTCCTCTCTGGCAGAGGCGTTTGCCTTCAGAAAGGCCCCTGGCTGAGCAGGGACACTAGGAGTGCTTCCAGCAGTGCTGCCCGGAGGTGGGGCAATTTTCCGTGGGGGGATTCAGCAAGGACATGCTGTTCTTCGTGTGCTGGCAGTGCCTTGCGCCTCTGTCATGCCAAAGCTCTGGGGCTCCTGCTCTGGAGCCCCACAGGAGCATGTCTGGGTCTGCAGCCTCAGGCAGGGCAGAGCCAGGAGATCCCCAGCCCCCAGTTCCTGCTCCCGGGGGAGGGGAGAGTGCAGCGCCCCCAGGATTGGAGGGACCTGCCCTGGGCAGAGGAGCCCAGCGGGGTCCTTCATCCACAAATCGGGTAGGGAGCAAGAAAGTGTTGCTGCCACTGGACTGCAGTGATGCAGGGCTGGGGCTGGGCCCAGCTCAGCTCCACGGTGCCTCTGTGCCTTGGGGTGTGGGGACTTCTCCATTGTCATTGATTTGTAACAATTCCTGTCTGTCCCTCGGCTCTTGACCTTGAAATATGAAAATGCTGCCCCAGCCTAGTCCCATCACAGCCTTCCCCAGGACCAGCCATTAAACTGCAGCTGGTTTCTGCTGGGGGTGTTTGCTGCCTTTTTCCTTCTGCAGGGGAGGGGTGGCTGAGAGCTGGGGTTGTGGAGCAGTGATGGAGCCACCACATGCCCGGCTGTCCCAGTGTCACCTCCTCCTTCTCATCTTGTCTGACAGAAGAATTTGAGGCTCTGGGCCTTCTCCCAGGGTGTTGCTCATTGTGGAGCTGCCCCAGGGATGTCCAGGCAGAGGAGACCTTGGACCCTGCACTTGGGTTGCCTCACATGAGCTGCCCCGTGCAGAGCATCCCTGGGGGACACGTGTGGCCTCGTGGACGTGGCCCGTGCGCAGTGCCACCAGTGTCCTGGGGACGTGCCACAGCACCAGGGCCGGCACCTTGGGAACACCCTGGGGATGTTTTTCCAGCCTCTGTTTTCACGTTTTGCTGCTGCTGCTGCACATCAGAGCAGGCAGGTCCTTATCCGGGGAGGGCAAGGGGCTGCACCAGGAGCAGCTGGTGCTTGGGATGGAGGAGGGGAGGCCTGGCAGAGGTGCCCGAATAGGGGCAGGAAGGGTCGTGGAGCACCCTCACTTCTCCCTGTTCCCCCTTCCTCGGCATTCCCTGGGGTCGGGGAGGAGGAGGGAGTCAGAAGCCGTGGCCTGAGGGCCTGCGAGGAGCAGGGCGAGTGGATCCAGCCCCCCAAGGAATCCCCCCTGCGCCCTCTCCGCCGGGGCAGTCAGGGACCACACGGGAGCCCCACGGGTCCAGCCGGAGAGGGAGGAGAGTCCCGAGGGCTGCCCCGACACCCGGCCAGCAGCAGCGATGCTGCAACACCCTCTCCATCCCCTCTGCCCCCCATCCCACCGCCCCCTCCATCCCCTCCGGTGACCGCCGGGCCGTGCTGGGGTGGTAATGGGTGACAGGAACTCAGGGCAAGGTCCGCTCGGGGACAGTGCCCGCAAAGAGGTGCCAGCGCTTCCCGGAGCGTCGGCGGTGCCGGGCTGTCCTTCATCGCCAGGGCCACCACAGCCCCACGAGCTGCAGGAACAACCCCGCTCAGCCATGGGGCAGGCAAAACAGCTGGAGCATCACCCAGGAGTCTGGGCACTTTCTGAGATTGCGGGAAAAAGTAAAATAATAAATAATAATAAAAAAAAAAAACCACTCTTCGGCCCCACCCAACCCCAGCAGTGCCGGACAGTCGGGGGCTGCAGCCGCCCTGTGCTCAGCACAAACCTCCCCTGTACATCCGTGGGACCCCGAGGTGGCCGTGCCGGTGGCCAGGGCCACCTCCTGCACCGGGTGACAAACAGCTAGGGCTGGTGGGAAATGGGTGCGCAACGGGGCTGCTGTACCCACTGCTCGGCTGGTCCTAAGGTGAATTAACAATGATAGAAACTGTGCTTGCGAAGTATTAAGGATATGATGGATTTGGAAAGGGAAAAGGAAAACAGCAGCAGGTGTTTCAGGGGCAGCAGCTCTGCGGTGGAGGTGGAGCGTTCCCCGTGCCGCTCCAGCGACCGCCGGGCACCCCGGGGCCAGGCTGAAGTTCAGGGGGGGCGGCTGCCCCGGCCCCTCTCCCCTCCCCGGCCCCCTCAGCCCTCCCCGGGCTCGGCCATCGCCGCCCCCCGCCTTCAAAAGCGGCCGGGCCGGGCCGTGCCCGCGGAGCGCGATGGCAGCGGGGCCCGAGCCCGGCCGGGAGTGCGGGATCTGCTACGAGGCGTACTGGGGTGCCGGGGGGGGCCCCCAGCAGCTGCCCTGCCGCCACTCGCTGTGCCAGCGCTGCCTCCGCAGGCTCGTGTGTCGCGCTGCCACCGTGGCCTTCGTCAGCTGCCCCTTCTGCAGGATGGTGACGCTGCTGCCCGAGCTGGCCCCGGCGGTGACACAGGACGCGGGGACCCCGCGCGGGGAGCAGCAGCAGGAGAGCGGCGGCGGTGCCCCCCCGGACCCCAGCCTGGGCTCGCCGCGCTCCGCGGCCGCGCTGTGCTCGTCCGTGTTCGCCGTGAGCAGCTCGGTGTCCCCCTGCGGCCTCCGCCGCGGCTCCGAGGCCCCCCACGCCTTCGTGCTGGGGCTGCTGGGCCGGGGGCTGCTGCTGGACACGCAGCCCCCGCTGGCCTCCATGGAGAACCTGCGCCTCGGCTTCGCTGCCGGCATCCTCGTGCTCATCGTCTCCACCTTCTTCCTGCTCGTCTTCCTCAAGTAGGTCCGGATGGCGGAGCGGGGCTCCCATCCCGTTCCAACCCGCCCCAGCCCGGTGAATGGACCCGGTGATGGGTCAGGGGTTTCTCGGGCCGTGGACGCCTCGGAGGGCAGGGGCACGGCCACGGCCGGGGCTCAGCACCTGCCTGGATCCAGCCCTGGGGCCCGCAGGACGCTCGGCTGCCCCGCACGAGAGCCCCCGGCCATCAGACTCTTTAAAAATTAACTTATTGCAGCGCCTTCCTCGCCCCGGGCTCTGGCCGTGCTCACGCCCCATCCCGAGTGTCCCCGGGCACAGCTCGGCGGGAGGCGCAGCGTGGGGACACCGTCGCTGCCCGGTGTCGCAGAGCCAGGGAGCGGAACATTCCCCCGGCTGCGCCCCGGTGCTCCCGCGGGCAGCGAGGACGGGCTGAGAGGGGACGGGAAGGGTCCCGCAGTGCTGCCCTGGGGGCGAAGCTGTTCCAGGGCAACTCAAAGCCCTTCCCCGGGAGGAGAGAGCCTGGCGCGGTGCCCGCAGACGGAGGAGACAGCCGGGGACAGGCTCAGCCCCTCAGAGACACGAGAGATTAAAGCCAGGCATGGGCCCAGCACCGCGTCCCGATGTTTTTCTGTGAGTCCGTGAGCCTCGGCAGGCAGGGCAGGGGCTGAGCACCAGGGCCAGGATGGAGCAGGGGGTCCTCTCCTTCCCGGCCCCCAGCAACACCCTTGGGCACATCCTCGGCAAAATCCTGCGTGGTTCACCCACCTCTGGCCGAAGTCAGCACCCGGGATCGGGATTAGCCCCATCACAGCCCCTGAGGCAGCCTCATCCTCTCTGGGCCCTGGCACGGACCTCCTGCCCTGGGGCTGCTCTGCCCCTGGAAGCCCAGAGCTCCCCCCTTCACCCCGGCGGGTGCTCGCAGGCACAGAGGACAGACAGTGCGGGGTTAATGCAGATCCCGAGCCTGAGTCCAGGCCGAGGCAGAGGGAGCTCCAGCGTGGGGAAGGGGGTGTGGTACCTGCTGGGCCTGAACCAGGGGCGTTTCAATCTCAACTCTTGCACCCCAATCCCTGCTCAGGGCTCCCAGGCACTGAGGAGCTGAACCTTCCTGCAGCCCCAGAGCAGCTCAGGAGGGACTGGAGATACCAAAGATCCCCCCCTCCTTAAAACCTGAGGGGAACCAGGCAAATGCCCTCTGTGACCATCACAGTTCTTTGTGCTTCAGCTTCTCACACCAACACAGTCCAGGGTGAGAGCCCAAGGAGCCACAGCACAAAGGGACCTTCTTTCCCAGAAGAGGGCTTCAACAAGAACAGACAAGAGCAGCTTCTAGATCAAATTACTCCCATTTTAAGTCAGAGCTAAGTCAGTTTTCAGGTGACAGATGAAGCCAGACTAAAGTAAAAGCCACTGCAAGAAAAAAATACAGATTTAATTGCACTTTATTTTTCCAAGAAGTGAAATGCAAATCCCTCAGGGTGGCTATCTGTAACAGGGGGTAAGAAGTGGAACTTGTTAGTATGAGCAATGATGGCCCCCAGGACACTGCATGGACGGGTCCAAAGGCCACATCAGGGCACTGACACCCAGAGCAGCACAAGCACCCCCAGAAAATACAGTTTTTTCAAACACCCTCATATTCAGCACTTACTAATGCCCAGCTCAGGTCACCCTGCATGGCAGCAGGGTGGGTGTCACAGGCTTTAGTCTCTGTCCCAATTTCAGCTGCATTTGGCAACTTGTGACACTGAGGTTGAGGCACAGGGACCTCCCACAGCCCCCAACAGCAACACCCAGTGCTCTTTTGGGTGTTTTCCTCCCAAGACAGCACGGTTGGGGGGACACAGATCTAATTCCAGTCAGAGACTGTAAAGGAAGGTATAGAAACTAAACCATAGCATTAGTAGAGTTAATTTAAGTCCTTTCATTCTATGAAGGGGTTTATTTGTTTTAAAGACTTCTGGGGTGAAGTTGTGTTAGTGCCCACGAGTGGAGAATAAAAGTGCTGTGAGAACCCCAGGCTGTTTGGCCAACTCTGTCCTCACTTCCTTCCCCTCCTGGTCCCCTCACAGTGCAGGGTGACACCCTGAACTGCCCAGCCCAGCCTGGGCCTTGTGTCCCACCCCTCTCTCTCCAGTTTAACTGGTGCTGGGATGGTCACAGTTAAACAGCAGCAGAGCCAAAGGCACGGGGAGAGAGCCTGGGCTGTGGGGAAGGACTTCCCAGAGCTGGGCTGCTGCTCCCACAGGGAAACACAGCCCAGGAAAAACCACCTCAGCTGTGGGCACAGGAGAGGAGGTGCCTGTGAGTGTCTGACTAACACACAGCAGGGACTGGGCTCCTTGCACCCAGCACAGCTGCTCAGGCCCTGGTTTACCAGAGCTCCAAGGTCCTGCTGCACCTGTGCCACAGCTCTGAGTCAGTGCCCACCTGCACCACCTCAGCCCCCAGGGCTCCCCAGGCTGCTTGTGCAGAGCCAGGGGCTCACAAGAAACACCTAACTGGCATTCCTGGGAGAACCTCCAGTGGCACATGGCTCAGACACAGTAGGGAGAGGGTGCAGGGTCCCTGGGAGCCACCCTGGGGACTAAGAGAAATAGTCCCAGGAGTTCATCACTGGGGAAGGAGATTTTAGTCTGATTTTTTAACAGGGAGTCACCACTGCAGGGTCCTGCCAGACTCACTCTGCTGAAGCTCTTCACCAAGTTCCTGTTTGCAGAAAGTTTGAGGTTAATGAATCCAGGGCTCAGGGGAGGGGGACAGGGGGTGGCTCCTGCACTCAGCCCAAGCCCATTTGGCAGTTTAAGCGACGGGGCTGAGCACCCAGGAGAGCAGGCAGAGCCCCCTGCTGCCAGCCTCCATCCATCGGCAGGACGAGAGCGGGGGAGTCCCTGGTCATTCCCAACGTCCCACGTGTGCAGCTTTCCAACGGCTCAGAGCACGGGAAGAGGCCATGCCCAGAGGAGAGGGCTCAGCAGCCACATCTTCATCCCAGCCAGTCCAGGTCATCGTCATCATCGTCACCGAAGAGCGGCGCAGGAGGGGGACGCCCTTTCATGCTCTGCAAGCCACACCAGAGGGAAACTGGTCAGCCCCAGCAGCTCCCTGGCATTTCATAGTCACTACACAAACTGCTCTGCAATCTCTGCCAGTTCTGAGGAGCTGGGAACAAGAAACCTCATTACCCAAGTTTTTATTTCTCATGTGATGGTTAACTGTTTAGATTAGGTTTAGATTAGATAGCAGGAAAAAATTCTTGATGGAAAGGAATGTAAAGCATTGGCTCAGGCTGCTCAGGGCAGTGTGGAGTCACCATCCCTGAAGTGTTCAAAAAGTGGGTGGATGTGGTGCTTGAGGACATGGTCCAACCGTGAACGATGCTGCATGGATGGCTGGACTTGATCTTAAAGGTTTTACCCAACCTTAAGGATTCTGTGATTCTATTATTCCAGGAGCTGCTTACAGGCTAAAAGGGATTGGAGAGGGGCCAAACACTAAACCCCTTCAATTAACCTGGCAAGTCTCACTGATTTCGTGCCAGCAGGAGTCTGTCACCACTCCCTCAGCCAAGCCAGCCCCTCCCAGCTCAGTCACCAACTCCAGACACCCCTGATTTACACAGGGAATGGATGGGGAGCTCTGAGCTCAGCCAGGCCCCCACTGCCACAGGGAGGATTTTACAGACAAGCTACAGACCATGCCTCAATCAGAGCAAAGTCCCAAATACCCAAACACCCAAATACATACCACTTCCTCCTCATCCTCCTCTTCAGAGGGAACTCGAGGCTTCAGTGGTTTAGGAGATGCTGTTTCAAAGAAGTTGTCATCCTCAAAGAGGCTGCAAGGAGATAAAGAATGAGCAGCTGGCCCCCAGAGGATGGGATTTGCTTTTACAAGTTCTGTTACTGAGAGATGGTGAAGCTTTGTCACTGAGGGAAGCCTTCGTGGCAGGTACTGTTCAGCAGTGCAGGGCAATTCCGGGACCTGGCAGGCACCAGGATCAGACTGTACAGGAACTGCACACTCCCCTGGGAATATTCTCCACCACCTCCAGCAGACAGGAGGCTGCTCTGGGGCTCCTCCCAGTGGAATGTGCCCTGGGCAGCCTAGTCCGTGCCAGGTCCTGGCAGGTGCCACACAGTGCCAGCACCAGGAGGGGGCTGCAGCCCCCAGCCTGTGCTGTCCTGCAGCAGGGACACACCTGGACCAGTCCCTGGGCCTGCTGCTGTCCCAGCCCCAGCTGACCCTGGCACCCAGCCCCACCCCTCACCTGGAGTCTCTGTGCCTGGGGCTGGAGCCCAGTTCCTTCGATCCTGGAGTTTCTCCCAGGACAGCTGAGCCTGGCTCTGCTCCGCTGGACACTGAGGCAGGTTCCTGCTCTGAGCCAGCTCCATCCCATGGGTCTGTGCCACTCCCTTCCTCCCCATTTAAGGGAGGAGGCTCTAAACCTCCCACAGCCTCCTCTGCCTTCTGCTCCACAGCCGGATGTGCTGCCTCATCCACCTCTCCTGGCTTGGCTCCTGGAACAGAAGGTTCTGCAGCTTCTGCCTGCAAAGACACTGCAGAGGGACCCTGTTCTGGGTCAGCTTTCCCAATGGGAACACTCTCCAGCCTCTGCTCCAGCCCAGGAACAGGCTGTCCTGCAAGTACAGGCCCCTTCTCAGCATCCAGACTGGAATCAGCTGCGGGAGGGAGATGCCCCTCCTGAACTTTCTCTTCTTCTGTCACTCCACTGCTCTGTGTCTCCTGCTCCTCCTCAGCAGCTCTGGGCCTGGCAGGGTGAGGAGCAGCCTGGCCTTGCTGCTCAGACTCCAGGGAGCTTCTGGTCACTTCCTCAGGATCAGCTGGGGGTGCAGTGCTCTGCGCTGGGCTGTGCTGCAGGGGCTCTTCGTGCTCAGTCTTTGCTCCAGGTGGTCCCTCCTGTCTCCCTGCTCCTGTGCCAGACACCTCGTTTTCACTGCCATGTTCTGGTTTCTCCTGCTGCCTGTCGAGCAGCTGCAGTGTCACAGTCTGGAAAAGGGAGTAGGGAGTAGGTGGGTTATACCCTAAATACAAACCATCACAGATCCCTGTATCACCTCCTCCTACCAGGCTGATTTGCCACCCACAACAAGTTCTCCTTCAGTTATTTCAGTCTCACAGTACAGATCTGAGGTTTTAGCCCAAGGCTTGCTCTCTCTTCTCTCACCACTGCCATACCTTGATAGTGTTCATGACAACCCCCAGGACTGTCCTGCCACTGTACATCTCATCCAGCTCAAATTCACCCCGAAGAGACTGAAACACACCATTCATTATCTTCTTTACCTGCAAAAGAGCATGACAGGAAACAACTGAGATACAACTGATTAGCATGTGAAGCACTGCACTCAACATCAGGCACTTCTCCAAGGGAAGGAACAATAAATCCAGATACACACAGGTGGTTTTCCAAATAATCTACTTTCCAAACCAGAAATCCTCACTACATCAGGCCTCCTTAACTCAGAATCACCCTGTGACCCAAACTTATCCCCCCAAACTGAGGCAGGCTGCACAAAGCCAAGGCAGACTGGCACTTCTTACTTATTTTAGTTTTTAAATCTAAACCTCAAAAGTAGACTTTTTACAAGAAGAAATAAAAGGCAACAAAGTGGGCAGCAGGAAGATGGAGTGAGGCTGTTTACAGGGAATGGAGGGACAGGATACAGGGAATGGCTTCCCACTGCCAGAGGGCAGGGCTAGATGGCATATTGGGAAGGAATTGTTCCCTGTGAGGGTGGGGAGGCCCTGGCACAGGGTGCCCAGAGCAGCTGTGGCTGCCCCTGGATCCCTGGCAGTGTCCAAGGCCAGGCTGGACAGGGCTTGGAGCAGCCTGGGACAGTGGGAGGTGCCCCTGCCCACAGCAGGGGCTGGAAAGGATGAGCTTAAAGGTCTCTTCCAACCCAAACCATTCTGCGTGACCATGATTCTAGGATAAGATCCCATCCTTTCTTCCTCTGTGGACTGTTACTACAAACACATGCTCTGTGGAGAAAATTATATTTTTCCTTCTTATGTCAGTTCAAAGAGAAATAATTCAAGGTAAATCTATTTGCTTAGGAAAGAAAAGTACTGGAGAGTCAAGCTCACTTGCTCAGTGAAGTGTGCAGGGGAAGATCCATCCTGATCCTTCTGCAGGTCTCGGATCCGTTCCTCGTATCGAGCCTTCAGCACCACCACGTCTGCCTGCAGGGCTGAGTACTGCCAAGGGAAATCCACCCTCAGAGCTGCTCCTCACACCTGAGCCTCACCTCGAGGGGTGACTTGGGAAGGGTTTTAGTGAGCCACTAACTCTGAGTGGAGTTTCAAGAATGTCACAAAAGACTTGGCTGAAAGCAATGGCACAAAACAAGGACACTCAAGCCAGCCTTGGAGAGTCACAATTGTGTCATCAGCTCCTCAAGTGCCACCAAGAATAGGTGGGTGCACTGAGATTCCAATGAAATGAAAGCTGGGTCTCATTATTGGGCCTGTTCTGGTTTGCTGGAAACCTTATGAAATTATCCCTTCCCTACCATACTCTGGAACTCCCATCCTCGTTATTCTGGACTAGCCTGAGGCTGGTGTTCCCTGCACTCCAGTTCCCATCCAGCTGCTGTGTTATTTCTTTACCTTCTCTTGGATAGGCTCCAGTTCCTCCAAACGTTGCTGAACCTCAGACAATTTTTGCTCCTCTGCTTTTTTTGAGTGTTTGAGAGCCATGAGCTGAAATGCAAGAACCAGAGCAGGTACAGCCCCTGCAGTGTCACCCACTCCAAAGAGCCTCTGCTCACAACAGCCACTCAGGACAGTGCAGGTAAGTGGAAGTTGTAGCTGTTGCTGCAGTTCAGCACCTTGGCTCTCCCTCCTCCATAAACCCACCAACCCAACAGAACAGAGATCAAGTGGAGATCAAGTTCCGTAACAGGCAGGAAATTGGAAAGTCAAGCCCCAGTTAGGCAGAAGACTATTGGTTACAGCTGCTGGTATTTAGTGCCCATTACAGCAATAAAGAGCAGCCCTTTACCTTCTCTTCCAGCTGGGCCACCTGGTGCTGCAGGGAGTCCCTCTGCTCACACAGCTCCTGGCACTGCCGGGTGTGCTGCTCCTTGGCTGAGGCCAGGGCACGCTCACATTTGGCTTCACACTGGGATTCCAGCTCTGCCTGGATCACTGACAGCTGCCCACGGCATAAGAGAGACCATTAGGAACACACAGACAATCTGTGATTGCACAAGAGGTGAAAACCCAGGGCTGGACACCCACGGGCAGAGTGCAGCCCAGTGGCTGCCATCAGCTCTTACCCACACCTCTCACTTCAGCTCCAGCCACAACCCCCCAGGCTGGCCAGAAGGTTTGGCTCAGATTTCAGACCTCTTAGCATATTTCTAAACAACCTTTCACACCACACAAGTCCCATATTCTTTGTTCTACTACAACCTCAATTTGGCACCTCTCCTTTCCTCAGTTTGACACTGACCCATGAATTCAAGCGGGTAACTCTTTCATTCTCCCCCTACCTGAGTATTTTCACATTATTTCCTACCTGTAGGTTCCCACAAGCCCTCCAGACCTGGAGCAGCAGCTCCCCTGAGTCCTCACCTGCTCTGCTGCTGCCTGGTCAGTCGAGGTCCGGGCCTTTTTCAGGAGCTGCCGGAGCTTGTCCAGCTCCTGCTGGTATGACCTGCGAATTTCTTCCATCTCTTCCTCTGCCTGAGCTCTCTCTGAGAGGGATTTCTTCTTCCTCTCTGCAAGATTCTGCAATACAGAACGTGATGTAGAATAGGCCAGACTGCACCAAAGCAGCTTTTCTCCCTCAGGCAGAAGGAGGTTCTGTGGGCAGCGAACTTCATCACTTGAAATCAAGCTGAGGTTATCTCAGAGGTAAGGAAGGTTGACAATTTACTGGGTAAGACATTAAATAAATAAATAAAACCCCACATAAACACAAAAGATCCACCAGCCTGCAGATGAGTTAAGATTTACTTAACTTACATATTTAAAAGCAAGAGCCTTTGGTTAGCCTTGGGTTGACCTTCAGTAAACAACTGAAACTCTGTTGCTGGTGCTGGACATACCCTTTCCAGAGTCTCCTTTTCCACCCTGAGGTCTGCCAGCTCTTCCTCCAGTGCTGCAATCTTCATATCCAGCTGTTTGCGGCTCTGTTTCTCAGCCTTGAACCGGCTCTGAGTGTCCTGAGAGGCTTCTTGCAGCTCTGCAAACAAACCCCCACATTTCCCTGTGAGTTTGGGTGCAACTCCCATTGCAGGGGAGCTCATTTTGGGGGCTGATGGGGAGGAACAGTGTCTCCTGCACAGTGCGGTCAACAACTCTGCTTGTGCCTGCACTGGGGACTAGAATTTATCAAGAGCAGCCTGTTCCAATGCTTTGCAACCTTTCCTGTGAAAACATTTTTCCTAATATCCAACCTAAATTCCCACTGGCCCAGCCTGAGGCCGTTCCCTCTCCTCCTGTCCCTGTTCCTGGGAGCAGAGCCCAATCCCCTGGCTGTCCTCTCCTGTCAGGAGTTGTGCAGAGCCAGAAGAGCCCCCCTGAGCCTCCTTTTCTCCAGGCTGAGCCCCTTCCCAGCTCCACTGAGCTTCCACTGGTACTCCAGCCCGTTCCCCAACTCTGTTCCCTTCCCTGGAATTGCTCCAGTCCCTCAATGTCCTTCTTGTCATGTGGGGACCAGAGGTGATCCCAGGATTCAGAGTGGGGCCACAGCAGTGCCCAGCACAGAGGAACGAATGAACACCTCAGGTTTATCTCAACTTTCCATCCACTGGAACATCTCTGGCTGCTCTACAGGATGTTGGACAGAAAAGTCAAGAGATTGTTCTAAGATGATGTCTAATAGACATCTATTGATGTCTAAAAGGCATCCCTGTAACAGGATGATTTTGTTTGCTGAGTGATCCCACTTTGCCTTTAGTGGTGACAAGGATGCACAGTCCTCAGATATTTCTGTGCATCCATATCCCTCTTCCATCCCTATGACTGATCCTAGGGAAAGCAGGAAGATACCCCAGAAGACAGGAAAAACCTATGACTTATGTAAGAAGAGAGCCATGAAGGAGCTCTCGGGGACAGGCAGGAGCAGCCTCACCTGCCACCTGTGCCTGCAGCTTGTTGAGCTGTGCCTCCTGTCTCTCTGCATCCTGCACAGCACAGGAGAGCTGCTTCCTCAGGTCCATCTCCTTCTTCTGGTGGGCAGTGAGCTCCAGCTGCAGCTGGGAAACCTGGGCTGTAGCAGCTGCCAGTTCCTCTGCCACTTTGGCCTGGAGCACAAAATGAAGCAGGGAAAAGAGAGGGGGGGAAAAAAGGGACATGTGAGGAAGCAGCAGAACTGTTCTCTCAGGAAGAGTTGGAAAAGGGTTGGAGGCCTTATCAGGGAAGACATCTCCAGATTGAGGAAGCAACAATGACATTTTTGCCATGACAGTTTTGTCTAGACTGAACAGAAAGCTGCACGAGGCCACCAACAACCTCATCACCACATCAGTTCAACCCAGTGAGTCTTCCTGAAAAGGTTAAATATGTTTAAGCCTAGTACCAGTGCCTGGTGGCTCTGCTCAGTTTTCAGATTATGGTAACATCTATTTGAGTAAAATGCCTGGGCTCCAACATCTCTCTTCCATAAGCTTACAAATCACTGAAGAGCCACGTAAAACCAGGCTGGTCCCAGCCAAGAGAGCACCTTGTCCCCAGAGCATGAGGTCACCTCAGCTGCTGATGGAAAAGGCTGGCATTTCCCAGTTCTCAGCCATTTGGGGACCTGTTTAGATTTAGGATTGCTGAGAGCCAGTGATTCACCTAAAACCAGGCACTAGCACAGCTTGTTAGACAAGTTGCAAACAATGTTAGCAGGGGCTCAAGGCATCAAGACAGACACAAAATCCCATTCCCAATCTTGTTGAGTGACACAAACTTCAGGATGTTCTGCAAAGACAGAATTTGCACAGGGAATCCCCAAGCAGCTTCCACACCTCTGTCTATTTTAAGGTTCCCAACAGATTTTTCACATTCTTGTATCAGATAAGTCAGGAGAACTGGATTTTCTCTCTGCTTTATCCCTCCAAGAGAATTCCCTCCACACAAGGACCAACACTTTCTGGCACAGAAGAACTGTGAGCAGAATTGTTCCAACTATGGTAATGATGAGGATGTGCTAACCTAGAGGGCTGGGATACCACACCACTCATTTTAAAGAGGAGGCAGCATTTCAGAGAGTGGCCAAAACCATATCTGCTTTCCTCTCATGCTTCCATAAATGTCCCACTGCTATACTCCTGGCATGCTAAAACCAAACCCCATGGCACAGCTAAAGGTTATTTTAATGCTGGCCTCTGTCTTTAATGGCAGATAAAGAAAACAAAGTTAGGAAATCCTATGGCAGGAAGTGTTACTAGACAGAAGTTTCTGCAGAGGATGCTTCATGTCCACAGCTCAGCTCCAGCCTCCAGCTTTCAGGCACTGAGAATCCTGGGTGACCTGTACCTGCTCTGACAGTGATCCTGTTCTCCCATGGGAGTGGAACAAGCAGCAATGTGAGAGAATTCCTGGAAAGGACTCCCCAAGAAAGAGTGGGACAGTGGGGAGACACTGCCAGTTCTAAAGCCCTTTTCCCAGTGAGGGATCCATGCTCGTTCAAGCTCTGAGACAATTCTTTTCATGCCAATCAGTTTCTAGTTCAAGAGGAAACTGGGCTGGCACTGCCTAGGGCACAACCATCTACCACCTACACAGTCAGGAGACACTGCCTCACCTGGTCCCAGCCCCGATCCACTGGCAGCATGTGCTGGGAAAAGAAAGCAGCAACAGGAAACAGGAAGGGTTAAGAACACAACTTGAAAGGCAGAGTCATTCATCAGCAGAAAAGCAAAATGCTTCATAACAGCAGCCTAAGGCATGCCAGAGAAGCCTTTAAATTACTGCAAGAACTGTGAAAGCTTAGACAGAAAAAGGGAGTGAAGCCTGATGTAAAGACACTGAAGGTATCCTTAGGGTATATCACACACCAGAGGTGGGAGCAGTCCTGGGTGTGACCTGCACTGGAGAGGTGGGGAATTACTTATGGTTCACAAAGCCTTCACCTAAAGCTGTGACTTGTTCTGCCAGGGCCAAAGATCCATAACCCAAAAGAAGTGAGTTACCAGCACCTCAGTGATCCTGGGTACAACCAAATAAATGGTGAGTGCCTATCTGTGTGTAAACAATGGATAAACCAGCTTCCAATCCTCTTCCCTGGTTCTGCTGTCCCTGGGGATTCAGTGACTGCTGTCCCTGGGCAAGCTGGGTTAGATGAAGGGAAGAGGAAGGAATACCAGCCTTCATATTTACAGTCAATACTCCAACAGAACCAGGGGAAACCTCCCAGTGCAAGTAAGGGCTTTCCTGGTCTGGCCTAAATCCTTGTTCATGCAACATCCTCCCTGGGCAGTGACTGCTCAGTCAGTGGGGTTCTGCTGAAGATGAGGCCCAAAAGACTCCTGAGGATCTTATACTTCCAAAAGATGATTCCTTCCCAAGTTTTATTGTACCAGCAGGACGCTGTCCTCTCTGAGAAAGGAATTTAATTTATTATTTCAGTCTGACTTATTCCTGGTTAGAATCTCTCACGCTCCTACGTATTGTGGGTGTGCAACCTGGGCTGGGGGTGGAAAAGCAGCCTCCTTCCCTGTCTGCCCTCAGCACCATCAGCTGTTCCCTGCTCTGCTCTTTACCACACCTTGGAAAGCTGCAGCTCTGGACAGCTTTAGGTGCACCAAGTTATGGTTCTCACTAAGAGGAAGCATTTGTCACCTCACATTTGAACTGGAGAGAGACAACTCAGCAGAAGAGCACAGAGCAAGACTGAACTTGGTGTAATTTAAGAAGCCAGTGCTTGAGAAAGCAGAGCAGGCACCATGCAATGGCAGAGCCAGAGCAGCACTCCTGGGCTAGGCTGGCTTACAGGGATGGTTCAGGATATGCAGCCATGCAGAAACGCTTTTCACTGGTTTAAAAGCTACTTCCTAACAGTTCCTGGCATAAAAGCACAACGTGTTACTGGGAGACAAAAACAGCTTCTGAATAGCATTAAAAAAATGCACAAAAGTGCAATGAAGAAACTCCAGTAGGAAATATTTTTTCTTGTATCTATATTCACTCTATGTCAGTTATAGTTCCAGAAAAGTTTTAGTCCTCCTATATCAGTGCAACTAAATAACTGAAATATTTCCAACTCAAAAGCCTGATGACACACAATTCCTCAACACATTGGCCACATGCCTACACAGTTAACAATAAATCAGACACTTTCCTACAAGGTAAGAATATTAGAGTTATGACAGCATGAAATGGTTATATGCTCTGTGATGCTTTGGTCACGAAAGCCATCAAAGCATCCAGTTTTTTTCTCAAAACAAAGTTCAGAGCTGCAGTTGCCTTCTAAGAAAACTGCCTTGACTAACAAGGCTTCAGTTTGTTTTAATGCAACAACGCTGGCTTTGTTCATGCCACTATTACCTTCTCCTGCTCTGCATGCAACACTCTTGCCTGTGTGTTCTCATTTGTTGTCTGCAGGGAGTGGTTCCTCTGCTCCATCAGCAGGTTACTCTGCTCCACATACCTGTGAACAGGGAGACTCTGGGCATTCCTGGAAACGTAGTTAGGAGCCAAGGGCTCAGACAGAAAAGGTGACATCCCAAAACACAGAAGTTCTGTTAAATTCATGACAAGTCCCAGACAATTTTGCAGGATGTGATGCATTAAGAGGCTGATCTCAGAGAGGTGGGAGGGCTGTGCCTGGCACAGCAGAAATTTTATCAGCTAGGATAAGGGCTTCACCTCTCTGAAAATGTCTCATGTTCCAAGAGTTTTGGTAACTTGGTATCAGCTGAACTTCACAAGAGGTATCACATCCCCTACAATTTCGTTACATCACTAAAAAGCCAGCAAAAATAAAGCAACTCCCAGAAGCAGGGCAAGCATGCTCACAGACAGCATGAGGCATTTTGCTCCCCTTTTACACATTCACGTTTACTGTAAATCAGAGTTTTGGGGATAAGCCCTGCAGAGAAGGGGTGGGAGGAATCCCCCAAAAAATGAAAAATATCAGAATATGGCTGTCTACTAACAAACACCCCTCTGTTATGCCCAAGTGTAAGCTGGAGAGTCTGGAAATGCAATGAGGCTCCCACCCCTTACCTCTGGTTACGTTCAATCAACTCACTGATCTTCTCATTCTGCTCCTCAATCCGACTGCTCTTCTCAAATATCTCCTGCTTCAGTCTCTCATTCTCCTAAAGCACAGCATAGCATGAATATTCAGCTTACTCAGATCTCCTTGCAGCAGTTCCTAAACCTGTGTTTTGCACGATGCAGGACAGTGGTGAGGCTCATCCCTTCTGTGGTAACAGCCCAGGAAGGCACCGTGCCACATTTAGCAGAAAACCTGGAGCAGGACAGTGGCTGCCAAATCACATTCTAGAAAATATTGTGTCTGATTGACTTTTTTACCCACAAACCCCAAATTTTTTTTTTTTTTTTGTTGTTAGTGTTTTTTCTTGTTGGTGTTTTGTGCAGGGATAGATTTTTCTCTGTAGTGACAGAAAAAAAACCCCAAACATTTAAGGCTGCTGCTTAGAAAGGCTTCAAAGCATAAAATTAAGTAGTGAATAGCAGAAACAGGTGGTTTCTACAATGTAGTACTTCAGCTGTGAAATTGTTCTGCTGGAGACTGGGGGTTAAATCCATAATGGTTTGAGAAGCTGAACTTCTCCCATGTGAACCTTTTGTCAAGGCCTGTTAAATACCCACAACTCTGACTCGGAAAATACCCAAACCCCAAAATGTGGACAAAAGCTTTTTGGAGAGGGAAAGAGGGATGGAAATCATTGTAAGTCTCATCCCCATTCTGGCCACACCAAAACAGAACCCATGGGTGGATGGACATTTGCTGTCATTAGGGATAACACTGTGAGCCCCAGCTCCTGATGGAGGTGAGACCAGGCTGGCCAAGCTCACCTGGATGATGCGCTGGATGTTGCTCATGATCATGGAGGCTTCCATGGTGACAGAGGAGATGCCAGGCAGCAGGGAGCTGTTAGCAGTGCTTTGCTTCTTCAGCTCCTCCACCTGCAGGGATAAACCATTCTTAAGCCATTTGGAATGGAGTTACAGGCACAGGTGAGAGTCAGGCATGTGCAAAGAGGCATTTCACTGTTCCTTCTGCTCAGCTGCAGGGAATGGGCACTGAATCAAGTGTGACACCTCCCAGAGGGCAGGGAATCCCTCCAAACAACACATCATGTGATATTCAAGACAGGAAGAAAGCCCCTTTCCCCAAGCCTAAGCTTTGTTTTTTCACAGCACCTGGACTGCTGCCACTAGAAGGTGTGATAATATTGGAATTTTACTCATTTACTGTATCACTTAATGCAGGCATTGAAATAGATTCAAATAGAGCCAACTGCACTCAGCACTCCTGGAGAGCAGAAATGTCCTGAGAAGTCCATACCTTGGCAGCCAGGTGATCCATTTTATCCACGACTTTGCTCACAGCCATTCGGATTTCAGTGTTGTGCTGCCGAGCTTCTGTCATCAAAAAGGAAGTGACATCTCCAGGCGCTTGAAGGGAAAGGAGAGAGATTTATTGTGACAAGGGGAAATACCTGCACAGAGACACAGCAAAAGCTGGGTGTCATGAAGCCTGCCACCAGGAAAGCCCCTCTCTGCCCAGAAATGAAAGGGACATGGTATTTGGACAATGAATAATGTAGGTATTTCCCAAATAACCTCAACGCGCAGGTTTGAGTGCAGGAAATTCTTGAGCTATGTGACAGCTCAGCTCAACAAGAGCAAAGCCCCCAGACACACCAGAGCAGCAGAGGTACAATCAAATCAGAGGCACAATCAAACCACAGCAGTGAAGGTCAGCTTCTGAAACTGTACTGAAAAAACAGGCTCCAAGAAAGGCTCAGCTATACTCAAGACTTCACCAAGTGGGATGACTTAAATGATTCTTTAAATGCCTTTGGTCCTTCTAGGTTTTGCCTTGTACAGTTCAATTCTTTCCCTGGCTGGTAGGGAGCTGATTACTAGCATAGTTTTATTTATAACTGGAAGCACCATCTAACAAATCCTTTAGTAATACCCAGTCTTAGGAAGAGACAGAAATTCCAGCCCCTTTCACACTGCACAAAGTTCTTTAAGGTAAGAAAGAGATGGGTATTTATTGGGAAGTGCTTGCCCCTATTTGGTATTAAAAAATAAGCATTTGTGAAACAGCACAGTGCTACCACAGCTATAAATCACCATCACAAACTGTTAATTGCAGTTTTAAACATACCTTGGTAAGGAGCAGGATACATCTGACCCACAGGCTGGAGTTGAGAGGCAGATGCAGAAGTTTGGGGGTAAGCAAATGCCACTCCTGGATATGCCTTGCAGGACAAGTTCAATAGGTTAGAATGGATTTTGCTATTTCCCCATGTCCTCGCAGTTTTGTATTTTTTTAAGCCCAAGGGCAAAGATGATGTTTAGAAATAAAAAAAAAATAAATCAAGAATTAAGGAGTGGGAAAGTCAAAATACACATTTTGACAGTGTATTGAGAAAGGCAAGTAACACTCTTCTTTAGGGTAGGGTGACAGACTCCGTAGGGTCCGTGTCACCTTGCATTTGTGAGAGTCAGAGATCAGCAAGTGAACAGCTCCCTCTGAAGTTATGTTAATTTGAACACAAGGTTATTTCCTAAAAAGGGCTCAAAAAGCACAACACAACTGCAACTTTACTGCTCATTGCTGAAGAACTTGGAAGTTTTTATTGTGTCCACTACAAAACCAGGTATTAACAAAGCCTGGTTCATCCTTAGTTTAAGAACCCATCATAAAGAGAAAATTAGCCTTTTCTGAATGAATTTTAAGAGGCATATGATGAAAATCTGAGAATGCCAAAGAGTCACAGGAAATAGCCTGGAATTCTCATCCTTGTGTTAAAGTCCTTGCTCCCAGCAATAGAGAAGACTCAGGAGAAAGGACAGAAGTACCAATATTCTCCTTGATTTCATTTTGGTACCTGAAATCCCTGTGCTCCTCCAGGCAGAGCTGAATGGGGCTGGATCGTTGCAGGAATTAAAGCAGCAGAAGATACTGAAGGTGCAGCACCAGATGCTTGAGGTACTGAAAAGGAAGAAATAAAATTCAGCACGCTATAAAGCAACTCTAAAGAATTTATTTCACCTAGTGTGAAATGGCAAAAAAAACCCCCAAACCAACCACTAAGTAGACAAAAGTTTAACAAAAGCCTGTCTGCAACCTTGTGAAAATTAAATCCAGTCAAGTACTGATAATGGAAAAGAGCAGCCATTCACAGAAATCCCACTTCTAGCTCTACTTAAACAATGTCTTTTCATTCAAACAGAGGTAGCTCTGAAGTTTACTGACACAAGGTGTGACTCAGACTGACTCTGAAGGCTGCTCAGCTGACCAGCAGCTGATGTGACCACTCCATCATGGGAAGACACATCCAGCCCTGCAGAGCTGCCAGCCCCACGCTGCCATTCGCTTGGGTTTCCATCATTCCTAAAAGTACTGTTCACTGGGAAAGGATTTGTAACATTCCATTTACAAATCCCATGGCCTGCAAATCTCAGTGCCCAGTGACAGGCCAGCTCAGGCATGGTGGCTGCCCTTCCTCAAGCACAAGACCACAATGAAGAAACACTCCAAGAACTGTGTTGTGCTCCAAGGACCAGTGGCTCATGGATCAGCAAGCCTTATCAGAAGCTTTCAGATGGTATTTCAGTTCCTGGAAGGAATTGTCTGTTCCCACAGTCCTCATGGAGTGGAATGGGAGTGCAGCAGCTCCCCAGCACATTACCTTGTGTGGACACTGTGGGCAGCACTGCCTGAGCTGGCTGGGAGGGTCTGGTCGAAACCACTGGCTGTGCTGTCCCTCTCAGAGTATTGGGATCCTAAAAACATTTCTGCATGTTACAAAAAACACCAAAGAACAAGCCAACAGCCTGAGCCCAAGGTCACTTGAGACAAGGTGTTACCCCAGGAACCCAAGTGGAACCTTTCTGTCACAGAACCAGAGCAGATTTCCCCGGACAAGGGCAGAGCAACTGCTACAGATCCCAGTTTAAGCAACCCCCAGTGCAGGAAAAGCAGTAAGAGAGTCACACTGCTGTGACTGGTACCTCTATTTCCGAGTCACTGGAGTCCAGCTGACTCCCTGCTGTCCCAGCAAGGAAAGGCAGCATGGGCTGTCCCATTTTGGCCATCCGAGAAATCAGCTTTGCCTTTGCTACATCTGGGTTCTAAAAGAAACATTTAGTTACTCTCCCTTTGTCTCAGCCCAAGGCTTTTGAGGCATTACAAACACTTCTAAATCTCTGACTGAATTTTGACTCAATTTTTCAATGAGTGTGTGAAAATCTACTCTTCAAGCACACAAGGTAGCACCAGGATTGTCAACCTGGCTTGTTTTATATATCCTCTTTCTGGGATGACAGTGCTGTCACTACAGAGAAAAATCTATCCCTGCACAAAACACCAACAAGAAAATGTGTGACTTCAGGAAGCTGCTTAGCAGCTTTTTCTGTCTGGAGGCACAAAGTCTTCTCATGCAGCTCTATAAACTTACCCTGAATGTCTCAATTCCTTTGTTACCTATTTTAAATTTGTCCATTTATCTCAAAAGACAACCAGCCTTGTGAACATCCACATGACCAAAGTCACTTTGCATTTATGATTAGTAACTGGGGCTGGGGTTCCTCAGGTCCTGGTAATCACAGAATCATTAAGGTTGGAAAAACCTTTAAGGTCATGGAGTCCAACCATTAATCAAGTCCAACCACTGATTCCTTCAAAAACAAGGCCCTAAGCTGCTGTAAGGTGAACATTCCAACATCTTGCATGATGCTCACTTTATCTTCAGCAAATATTTAAGGTAAAAATAAACTTCTCTACTCAGGCTTCAAATTAGGAAAAGCCAGCACTTACTGCGAGCTGCTCACTGATGGAGTTGGACTTGGCCCGAACAGCCGGCTCCCTGCAAAGCCAAACAGGTGTGGAGTTTAACCAGGAGGAATTCAGGAGCCAACATTCTGGATTTATAAATGCTGTTAAATACACCTCTCCCTAGGAAAGCTGTTTTCTCACATCATGAGCATTTCTTTTAGCCTACACTTCTGGAACATTCTTTGCAGTGTTCTCTGTAGATATGTTCAGGGCACCACTATGGTCCTCTGGAACAGCTGATTATAGAAAGATAATTTTGTTGATTGCTTTAACAACCACAGTCTGGCACAAATAATTTTAATCAAGTCCAGTACCAAACTACTTATGGCAACATGAGCAACACTTACTTGGACTCCCTAAAAAGGGTGACTGACCCATTCAATTTAAGGAACAGAATATAGAATTGTTAAGGTTGGAAAATACATCTTAGGTTGAGTCATCAACCACTAACCCAGCCCCAGCATGTTCAGCACTAAACCCCATCCCCAGGTGCCCCATTTGCATTCCTTGAACACCTCCAGGGATGGTAACTCCACCCTGGGCAGCCTGGGCCAATGCCTGACCATTCTATCAGCGAAGGTTTTCCTAATATCCAGCATAAACCTCTCCTGGAATGACTTAGAGGTGATTTCCTCTCCCCAGTCACTTGTTACCTGGGAAATGAACCCAACCCCACCTGGCTACACCCTCTTTTCAGGGAGTTGTGGAGACTGAGAAGGTCCAAACTGACGACAATGATGCCAGCTGAGATGAGACAGCTGTTAGAGCAGCACCCACACAGCTCAATCCCACTGGATCTCAGAAATGCTGGAGAGGAATGACTTCATTCACTGGAGCCCATTCCAACTGCTTTAATCTGGAATTCAGCATTCAAGCAGAAAATTCCAGCAAGTCCTGTTAGCAAGCACTGCTCTACCACATGGAGGGCACTGAGCTGGCACGGAAGCCCCACATTTTCCAGATGTGTTAGTGCAGCACTGTGCTACTACACAAGAGGAAGGCAGAATTTTGAAGCCGGAAGACAGACTGGACCGAGCCGTTTCTCCCCACGTGGTCAGAAATTCTTCCTCCTTCACACAGAGCGCTTCCCAGACCAGCAGGTTTACCCCAGGAATAAGAGAGACAAAGCTAGCCCTAAACACTCTTCGAATGCAGGCAGGCTTCTAGGTGGGGAGAGATTGGGCCCGGGCGGAATCCTGTGCAGTCCTGAATTTTTGTAGTCTGAAGCCCACTGCCAGTCATGTGGAGGTGGACACGAACTGTGGCCTGTTTCCATGGGAAAGCAAAATCACCCAGGCTATTGCTGATGGGCATCACCAGCCTTAACACAGGAAGCTGTTTAAGCCATGCTGCTTCTTACCCAGGCTTTGGAGGGATGGTGGAGGGAGGCACTAAACCCGTGTCTGAGGAGAAGCCATCTGAGCTGGGAACTGGAGAAGGTGCAGGGGAATCCCTTGAACTGACACTCAGCCCATCTGAACCAGAGCACTCCTTTGCCAGCTTCACCTTAAAAAGGATGAAGCAAAAAAAAGATGTTTTTCTGGGTTCCTGTAAAAATTTTCATCAATTCACTTGTGATGCCACTGCCTGTTGAGCTCCTGCACTTCAAGGAAAAGTCGCCAATTGATTCAGAGCTGGAGAAGCTGAGTCTTCACATCCTCTCATTCCTCCCACAGTATTTTGTTTACCCAAGTGACTCACAAATAACACAACTAAAAGATCCCAAGACAGTTACAACAGACAAACAGCCTTGAGGGATCTTCTGGGTTTAGAGTTTTGTTTTGGGTTTGTTTGAATTAAGATACACATCTTGCTGAGGTTTCTAACAGTTTCTGAGCTGGAGTTCTCACAGTAACAGCACCCTTGCAGTCACAAAACAGATGGAAACCAAACATTTGGCAGGAGACACTCACCCGCCTGACTTCCACCTCAAACACTAAAGTGGAGTCTGGAGGGACACGACCAGCCACACCCTGAGCCCCGTAAGCCCAGGCTGGAGGAATGATGAGGAACCTTCGCCCTCCTTTCTTCATGCCCAGCATTCCTTCTTCCCAGCCCTTTGGTTTGCACAGGCAGCAGGAGAGAAAGCAACAGTTGGATCAGTGACATTATCTACCCCAATTAAGACAACTTCAGGCAAAGGTTCCAAAACACGTATAGAGAGATTCTTGCAAAATACTGTTTATTTTCAATGTGCAGCACTAAACCTTTGTCTTGCCACAAATCCTGACAGCCAGCTGTAAATTCCAGTGTTAACTTAAGAATAAAGATGCAGCTCCACCACACAGTGGCAACCTCACTCAACATTCTGGGGAAGAACTGGACTCTAAAGAGATCTGAATTGTTCTGGTTAGATTTATAAAGCAACCAAAGAAAATAGTTGCAATGAGGGACATGAAGTCAGAGCAATGCACAATGCTCAAAGGATGCCAGCTTGAAAGATGGCTCTAACAATCAGGCAAAATTAGTAAGATACAGGGTAAAACAAATGAAGTAGACAAATAGCACATCTTCAATAAGATGTGCTATGTCAAAAGACAACTTGTAACAGGTCATACATGAATTACTCAGGTCATACATGAATTACTCAGGTCATGGAAAAGACCTGAACAAAAGCATCTCTGACTCAAACCCTGATTTTACAGGATAACATAAGGGAGTATGACAACATCTGGATGAAAATTTGCTTCCCTTAGAAACAGGGTTCCCCAAGAACAAGGGAATGGATTAAGTGACTCCAGAAAAACAAAGACAATAAAACCCCAACTCCCGAACACAGGAAGTTTCCTTTTTACTGAAGAGGACAACTCCTTCACTGATGTTGAAAACGAGACTGGGCTCTGTTGTGCTAAGCTTGAGTGAGTCACTGTCACAGAGTGTTTGCTAATAAATGAAACAGAAATAGCATGTATGAATCCTGAACAAGATCTGCAGTAATTCAAAGCTCTGAGATTTCAATTATTATAATGAAAGTGCCAGAAGTTGTACCTTGATGACCTTTCCAGATCCCAGCTTCAGCCGCAACAGCTTGTCTTTGTTAACATTAGAGTCAAACACCTGGAGAGTTGAACAAGAACACAAAATACATGGATTTCCCAACTGTTTCAAGATTCTGAACACTGCTTTACACATTCCATAAACTCCTAGAACCTCCGGTTAAATGCCATTCCCCATCTCACTATTACCAAAATTAATTCTCAGCCATAAGAAAAGCTTTAGTCCATTTCCTGAAGTACAATGTCAAGTGATAACTGAAGTGATAAATGGAGACTCAAACTTCAGATCTGCTTTAGGACAGGACTGGGTAAGCAAAACTCAGCATTAAATATTCATGTGTGAGAGTGCCCACAGAAGTTTAAAAGCATTTCAATCACCTCCCCCTGAACAGTAACGAAACAATAGAAACATTAAGTGGAAAAGATTACCAAGTCCTACCATTCCCACAGCACTGCCCTGTTCACCCTCAAACCATGTCTCAAGCATCACATCCAGATGTTTCTTAACACTTCCAGAGATGTGGCTCCACTGCTGCTCTGGGCAGGCTGTGCCAACACTCAACAACCCTTTCAGAGAGGAAACTTTTTGTAGTATGCCAGAATCCCTTAATATTCTATAGGCAACACATATGACCCCACTTACAGTGCCATAAATGCCCAAAGCATACCTTTAACATCAACACCAGTACTATGCTGGATATGCAGGCTCCTGCCAGGGACTGTCCCACTCAGCATTAGGAGGTGGCAGAAATGTCTTTACCTGGCCAAGCCCGTTGTTCTGGAACAGCCATCCTGTATAGGCAACTTCCAGGGAGTCTCCTCCTTCCACTCCCTGTCCTTCTCCCAGGAGGAGATCCTGGCAGAGGACTGAGTCCAGTGCTGGGGAGCTGTTGCATTTGGCAATGCACACCTGCAGAGGGAAAGCCTGGCAGTGTCTCTGGCCTTTAATGGACAAGTCCCACTCATGAATTTGATGCATTCCTTGCTGTACTGATCAAGCCCACACTAGAAATGCACTCCCAGGGCATTCCACATTTCCTTGTGCTCAGTGTTGCTGATTAAACACCCTCTGCTCTACAGAACCAGTGATACGCAGCACTTGAGAAGCAACAGGCTCCCTGCCTCGAAGAGATTTGTTTTAATGAACAAAACTCAGGGCAGGCTCATCTCAGATCTGCCTCCATCACAGATACGCAGATGCTCAAAGCTGAACTCCGACGAAAATAAAACTTGATTTGCCCCTGCTGTAAACCAGACATCAAGAACTGCCTGGCCCAGAGGTGAGCAGTTACCTGCTTACTGAAATCCACTGCTGCCTTTTCTGACTCAAACATGATGGACCAGTTTTGCCTCTGATCATCATAGAATGTGCTGTAATTGTTGGGCTGAACCTGTGGGAGAGGAAATCAGTTCTACCTTAGGCGCTAAATGAACTAAAAAAGCCACATCCAGAAGAAGCTTAAAATAAGAGCTACCGAAATTAAGCAGGAAGAACCCTGCTGATCTATTGCCCAAGCTCAGAATTAGCTTTTATTTATGTGCTCATTATCATGGAAGAATTACTGTAACTCAAATATGTGAGCAAATATTAAGTTCTTCTTAGATGCTGTAGCTCACACAGGAAGGTGACACCTTTCAGAAACCTCCTTGAAGCTTGGTTCTTTAATATATACTGAGCATTTTTAAATGTAAGTAACTTACATTTTATATTTATTGTACTTAGGCTTCCAGAATCAATTAGAGAAGTTGCTTCTTCCTCACTTCTAAACCCATGTCATCAGAAGTGGCTATAAACCCCATTAGTTTTTCAAGAATGTGCTTATAAAACTAGAGAGCAAGGTCTAAACTGGGACAGAAATTTCATTATTTCGGAGTGAAATTTCTATCATTCATACCAAGAAATTTGATACCACCTGATGACAAGCTAAGAACAGTAAACCAACACGTCAATTTCCTGTAAAACTGGCAGAAACCAACTTCCTGAGAGATCCCATTTTAGAGCTCACAATGCTCCAGATTGTTCTCAACAGCAGGAAAACGCTGAGCATAAGTTTTCTGAGAGAAAACATCTCCTTGCTCTCATTTCCTTCTGCTTACTCAGTTGTATTCTCTCAGACACTTAACTAGAAATTCTCAGCAAAAGAAATTTTGCTGGTTTTATCCATTACAGGGCTGCAAACCCCAAACACCTTTGTGAGCACAGGTAATAATTTACCTCCTACAGGGGCCTTGGTTTGGAAATCTCCTAAGGAGGTGCTTTGCCGCAGGGAGCTGTCACAGCCTCTTGTGCAACACATGAGGAGGAGAACAGTCACATTGGGACACCTCCTGCTCTGTCACTCAGATGTTTGATATCAAAGTTTATAAACCAAGGCTTAAGGAAGAATTTTAGAGTCAACGTTGTGTTTGCTGTGATGAAAAAATGCTTTTCTAAGCCAGAGTCTCACCGTGAGCACAAAGCCTGGGTGGATCCTTGCAGAGGTGATCTGCTGCTGCTGACTGATGTAAAGGAGCATCCTGTACTGGATTCCACAAGGAATTAGACAAGGGAAAAGAACAAAAACAGGAACTCAAAACGTCTTCAATTCTAAGGTGCTTTGTCACATGCAGAACCTAAGGCTCGGTATGTATTTGTCAAATATACCCCAGCAAAAATACTTAACACAGTTTTGGGACACTTACTAAAACTGGTTTATTCTCAAGGGTTTTATTTAGCTGCAGCAACCAAGTAAGTTAAACTCATTGTTTTATAATAAGCAACATGCTTTAACTAATTCCACATTTTTCACAGTTACAGTGGAAAAAAAATGCTGCACTAACCCTTCCAGATACAGAACTCACCACACATGGCATTAAACCATCACAGAGTCATTTAGGTTGGAAGAGACATCCAAGATCATTCCCTCAGCACTGCCAAGGTCACCACTGACCCATGTCCCCAAGTGCCACATCCATGAGACCTTTAAACACCTCCAGGGATGGGGACTCCACCACTGCCCTGGGCAGCTGTGCCAGGCCCTGGTCACCCTTTTGGGAAAGACATTTTCCCTAATATCCAGCCTGAAGAGATTTGTGTGTGCAATCTTTTATCTTTGCATAAACCTATTGACATATAACAGACAGAGTTGGAGGGAGCTTTCCAAGTACTAAACAACACAGATATGAAATTTATTGACATATTTGGCTCTACTAAACATATTCTATTAAGGCAATGTGTTTTCCTTTGTGCGCTTGCACTGGACACAGCTCAGTGGTGAAGTGGGAGTGACCCACTGACTGCTCCCAGAGGGATGTGATATCACACAGGCAGTCTGAGGAAAGCTGGTTCAGCTTCCTCCTGCACTCCCTGTCCTCCCCAGCTCAAGAACATCACAGCTCAACACTTCCCAGATCACTGACTCAGGAATTTAGTTACCAAACTAAGATTTGTTTTGTTTTTGCCAAAGCAGAAACAACTGAGACACAAATGAGGACTTGGGGGATATGAAACATCACAAATACCAATACCAGGGATAGGTGAGAGTTTTCACAGTAGCTTTCAAACACACCAATTTCCTGGGTACCTCAGTTCTGTGTTCTTCAAGGAACACTTGGGAAGGAAAGATGTTTTTGATACCAAAAGAACAAAACTTAAGCAAAGCATCTCTGTACTGCTGGACAGAATTTTCCTTTATATCCATTTCCACATGCAAAAATACATGATCCAGTTGTCAAAGACATTCTGAATAGATACCAAAATGACTTCCAGAAACACTGCAAACTATTTGAGGCACAAGTTGTAAGAGAATCTTACAGACTCACGGATTGCAGGAAAGAAAGATGTCACCAAGGTGGATGGCTGAGCCCCAAGAAAACCCAGGAGGCAGAAAGGCAGCAGAGGAACAACATCAAAAGCAAAACACCAGGAAAGCTCACAGAAACACCATCTCATACCAGAGAGCCCTCAGCATGGCAGAGTTAGGGAAGGAAGTGTCTCTCACCTCTTTGGCAGCATGGTTCCCCACTACAGCTGCTCCATACTTGCCTTGCTTCAAGTACTGCCCATTTGTACTGGAAGATAAGGGAGACATTCAGCTGCACAACTGTCCCTAACTCAGAATTCTTTAGAGTTCAGATCCCTTTCCTCAGGCATAAAGTGTCAGGCAGCCTTGCTTAGCTTAGAGACATTCCTGCTTGCCAACAGGCAAGAGCACACATTGTGGAGGGAGTTGAAAACTGCTCTCACAGATCCAGGTCAGAAGCGTTTTTCCATGAGGGCAGCATCAAACAGTTTTAGTGCTCTCACTCTGCTCATGCCTCAGTTCTCAAATGCATGAACCACAAGCATCTGACAGAGGCTCCTGAGGCAGTGCACATCTCAGCCCAGCAGCCAGGACACAGCTCCCAGCCACAGCCAAACTCACAACTTGCTCTTTATCTCAGAACTGCCTCACCCAGAGCTGCAGCGCAGCAACTGAAACTGTTCTTGAGCAGAAAATTCCATTATCTAGCAGCTTTTCTACCATGCAGATATGTCTGAAAACAACTCCCTCTTCCCATTTATCCAGGAACATCTCCCCTCTGGGATGAGGGACACAGATTGCACCAGGTCATGCAGAAGTCACTTACTATCGATACGCGAGCACCGCGGTGGCCACCAACACCGAGGGGGCTCCTGAGGCCGCCGGGGCCACCGACACCTTCTGGGCCTGGCCTATGGGGACAGAGATTGGGGACAGCTGTCAGAGGCATAGGACTGGCTGGTGGCACCACCACCATATGCTCCATCCCCCAAGGAAAAATAACTCCAGTAGGAAATGACAAAGAAACAAAGACTTGCATTCCAAAGTCACCCAAGGCCAGCTGAAAATCCAGGTGTAGGAGGGCACTGGAGGACAAGATCACTGAGGAGAGCTCAGGGAATTATTTGCTCTGCTGCTCTTCACAAGGGCCCTTGTTCTTCCCACATACACTTGCTGCTGAGTGTGTTCCCCACTCCCAAGCCCAGTTACTCACCAGCTGCTGTCTGACCCTTCTTGGGCTGCTTTGGTGCAGTGAACTGGAAGAATTCATTTCTCTGGCTTGAGGCTGTTTGATCCAGGCCAAAGAGAACAGCTAATCTGGCTCTAGAAAAGGAAATAAAACCATTTAACCTTGTTTAACACAGGCATTATACATAATGAACACGCTTAACCAGAAGTTATATCAAATACAAAGTGTTTACCATCACTTTAGAAGTAAACAAAAGGCTGCAGGTTAAGTTGCTTTATGCTAATTAACCATTTAATTTTGAATAGGCAGGACTTGTAGACGAAGAGGTTGGGAAAGTGGTACAATTGTTTCATTTCCTCAAAAATTGACTGAAGGTATAAGAACCGAAACTACACAAAAAAAGTTACTTTGAAGCAATGACTAGAACTATTTTCACATAAAATAGCCGATTCTTACAATACTCAAAATAATATGCAACAGAGAAACCACCATTCAGCTCCGGGAGTGTTTTCTGTTTAAATGTCCAGGAAACACATTCTCCTGTTCTATAATAATTTTAAAATGTCAGTAGCTTTCCCAGCTAAGGGCAGAGGGTTTAGTGCTGGAGGTTATTCCTTCAGGATACACTGTTTGCAATTTCACTGCTTCAAGGGCAGTTACGCTCAATCTATTCCTGAAATCGCAGGGCAAGGGAATACTTCAAACAAAGGATGACGGCACTGTCAGTGAATCTCCTTTAAAAAATAACTAAATTTACTATAAAGAGAGAGAATTAGTTTCTAAGAGTTGCTAAAGAGAAGCTCCGGGAAGGGGGTGGGGAGTGCATAGAGCTGGAATTGCAGCTCTTGGAGCGGCAACAAGTCAGCGATACAAAAACCTGGATGTGCGCCACATAGACAAAATCCAAGTGGACCCTGGCAAACAGCCTGGGAGGAGCCAGTCGTGGGGGAACAGCCCCAAACCGGCACTTCAGGGACTTCCACTGATTTAAGCGGAAACACCGAGTTCTCTGCCCTGGCGACCCCGGAGCGACTCCGCCTCCCCCTGCGGAAGGGGTCCCCGAGCAAAGCGGGGTCCCGGGCGGGGCCTCAAACCCCAGATCCCCTGCCCCGGGCACCCCGGGGGCCCGCACCGAGCCCGCCCGCAGCCGAACACTTCCCGGGCTACCCCTACGCC
>WAAG01034946.1:0-11525 GCA_013390105.1 Tichodroma muraria | reverse complement strand
CGTGGCTTAACGAGTCCGGTGGGCTTGAGTGACAAGCCTGGGCGGGGCCTTCATGGACACGTCAAAGGGGTGGGGCTTAGCGAGCACGGCGGAAGGCGGGAACTTGGGGGTCGCCGGTAGGGGCGGGTCGTATGGTGTAACCGGGGGGCGGGGCTTGGCCGTGGGGGCGGAGCGAAGGCCGCGGCTCGTGGCGGTCGCTCGGTGAGTGACGGGCGGGCTGGGGGGGGTCTCGTGCCCCCCGTCCCGCCTGAGGGGGCCCCATGGGCGCCCCCTCTCCCCTCAGGCCGGGACGTGGGACCTCGGACCGGGGGCGCCCGGGGCACGGAGGGCATGGGCAGCCCTGGGACCTGGGGGTAGAGGTGCGGGGCGAGTTCGGTGTGGGTGCAGGCAGCGCTCCCCGGGCTCCGGGGGAGGCGCCCAGCCCGGCCCTGCGGTTCCCAAGGGTTCCCTACGGGCCCCGCGGCCGACGTGCTGCCCTTGCCATGAGGGAGCCGTGACCCGCCGGGGCTCCGAGCTGAGCCAGAGGGCCCGCATGGCTCCGCTGAGGGCCCTGTGGGTCCATGGGGCTCGGGCGGGAAGGTTGGGGACACCCGGGCGCTGCTGTGCTCCGGGTTCGGTCCTCTGAGTTACCCAGGGGCACCAGCAATGCGCTGTGTTGTTAACATCGGAGTAGTTCCTTGCATGGATAAACGTCTGAGCCACCCTTCTGAAGCAGTGTTCCACGCACACCTCGTATCTTGAGAAATACACCTTTTTGTTGGTTTGCTTAATGAATTTTTTGTGATGTGTTGTGGTTTTTCTGTGTTTTTTCTCCTCTTGGAAAGCTGCTATCTCTATGTGCTTTCTGAGACTGACTGCCTTTAATTTCACCTTAGATCCAAATGATGTTGAAATGCAGAAAAAACAATGTGCAGGAGGTCAGAATGGCAATAAGGGTTGATATTTCCTGGCTTTGGGTATTTGCTGGCACTGGTTGGGAATTTGTCCTATTAGTTATTGACTGGATGTTTGAGTCTGAGCAGGAAGTTGCCAGGTCTGTTGTGGACCTGAGTTTGCAGTAATTCAGGAGTTTATTGCCAATGATTGAGGTATCAGTGATTCCACTTCTAAAGGGAGAAGATAAAGGGGAGTGTTAAGCAGCTTTTGTATTGAGGAATGTATGATGAATTTAGAATGAACCTTGGAAAAGGATCAAAATCTTCTTTCTGTTAAAAAAACTCCTACAATAATTTGGTGTAAATTCCAGGTGGGAGGAGATTGTTCCAACCTTGGTAAGGCAGGTGGACATGAACTTCCTTCCAATGGGAAGTGTGGCCCCTTGGATGAAGATAGTTTTTTGCTTTGGCTCCTGTATTTCTATCTGTTAATGTAGTTTTGTTTTTTAAATGGAGAAGACCCATGTTCTTCTAAAACAGGCTAAGTCCTGGTGTGGCATTTCAATTTAAGTTTTTTAGGTATAGGTATCACAGAATATCCTGAGTTGGAGGGTCCCACCAGGATCATCGAGTGCAGCCCCTGACCTTGGCCAGGACACCCCAACAGTCCCAGCCGGGGCACCCCTGGCAGCGCTGTCCTGGAGCTCCTGGAGCTCTGGCAGCCTCGGGACCGTGCCCATTCCCTGGGGAGCCTGGGCAGGGCCAGCACCCTCTGGAGGAAGAGCCTTGCCCTGATCTCTAGCCTGAGCCTGCCCTGGGATAACTTCAGGCCATTCCCTCAGGACCTGTCACAGCAGAGCTGCCCCTCAGGAGGAGCTGCAGCCCCTGGTGAGTTCTGACCTCAGTTTCCCCTTCCGGATGAACAATCCCAGTCCCCTCAGCTGCTCCTCATGTGGCCCTTTCAGACCCTTTCACTATCTTCTTAGCCCAATGTATGTATTTCCTATTTTTTTCACTGGGATTCAGCACTGGCCAGTTTTAATGCTGGTGTAGTGGGGAAGAGGCTGTGGCAGCGCACCCTGCAGCACTCAGCAAGCATCACATCTTAGCCACTGGTCCTTTTTTAGTTTCAGCTTTGTTCATAGTCCTCATCTGTATTTGAGTGTGTAGTGGGCTGGTGGTTCCACACAGTTCCCAGGCAGAGGCCAATTCTTCCTGTTTGTGCTCAAGTTCCAAGCTCCAGGATGCTTACTAGTCCTGCTTTTTGTGCCCAGGTAGATGACATGCTCCTCACAAGTGTTTATTAAGTTGATTTTCAGTCTGTTTGATCTTGTCTCTGCTTGAGCCTGAGGTCAGTAAAGCTTTTGCAGGATTTTTCATGAGTAACAATATGGGATCTTACAGGGTAAGTTAGCGTTCAAGTTAATGATCCCAAATCCTGTCATTTATGATGTAATGTTTCCTGAAGCTTTCATCAGGCTTTGGACTCTGCATTATTTTTTTTCCCATCCTTCATGGAAAAGGGGGCACTGAGAGTGATGTGTGAGTGTTGCTGCTTAAATGAAGATTGGTTTTATAACTAAGGATTTGTTGGTGAAGCTGTGACTGCTCTGCTGTATAATACAAAATTAAAGTGATACTTTTTGCTACAAATACAAAAATTGTTGCAATAAGTAGGTTTTTGCTTCTGCTCTCCTCCCCCCAAAAAACAAGGTGTTGAAAATACAAGAACTGGCAGGAGTTGTAGGCTCCCACACAACTTTGTGTTGCAAACGGAGGAATTTTGTACAACTGTCTCCTGAGATTTGGCTGCTTTTCATTTCAGATCAGATTTCTCATCTAGCCCAAGTTGTTAGCTAAGATGAGAATTAGGATAATTTCTGCCAGTAGATAGGAGGAATTAAATCACCTTTCCAAGTCACTTTAGCATGTTTGTTTTTTTATTTTAAAGGTGTCATCCCTGACTCTTGCAGTGGTACAAGGACAAGGTTTGTGTTTTTTGGGTTTTTTTTGGTTTTGTTTTGGAAAGAGGTTTGGGGCAATTTTTCGCTTCACTTCTCCCTTCACAATATAACTTCAAGGTTTGGATTAGTGAGACACTCTATCCCTGCAAAAAAGCTTGATGCCTGAGAAGGGAGGGATTTGAGAATAATTTTTTCCAGTTTTGTATTACTAGTAAATGACGAAATCTACCATGTTCACACGGTGAGTTTTGAGCAGGGCCCTGAGGAGTTTCCTTTCAGCTCGCTTGTTTTCCAGTCAGACATTAGGTCAGGAGAAGACAGAACTTTCTGTTCTTTGAAGTAAAATGTACTATTTTCTCCTTTCCTCCTTGGTTTCTATATTTGCTATGAGGACCCCTCTACCCAAGAGTAAGCTGCCCTGGCTCTGCAGAGCTGCCTTCCCTGCTCTGGCCTGAAGGTCACCTGAAAGTTAGCAGGAGCCTGCAGCAGAATTTTGGGAAGTTGAGCTGAAGCACATTGCCAGCATGAACTTCTCCACAAGTCTGCCAAGAAATCACTGGGAATCTTGGCAATTTTTTCTTAGGGAAGGATGAAAAAGACTTAATCTAGATTATGTTGTTTTTATGTGGGAAATCCAATCTTTGTTAATCTACTCCATTGCCTTTTCTTTCAATCTAATTTTCTGGAAATGTTCCCAATCAGGTCCTGGAGAACATGATGCCAGTGATTTTTTCATTAGCCTTTTTTTCATCTGAAAGCTGGAATCTGCTAATGCAGAGAATAATGGGACTAGTTACTGTAAACAAATTAAGCTCCTATTTTGCTGTACTTTCTAAAGCCTTTTATTTGTTGGTCCTGAAATTAGACTTTCTTGGTTTAGAAGCCAATCTAGAAGTGGGAGGTTGTGATGAAATAGCTCCTTTTTAGTTTACCTTTTTTATTTCTACATTTTTTAATGTAATTTCCCATTGTCTTTTCTTTCCTGTGTTATCAGTTCATATCTACAAGGGTCTTCAGCTGGTTTCCAGTGGCACTTCAGCAACTGTGATTGCAGCCAGACCAATGGCCTTGCTTCCTGCTCTTTTCCTCTCGGTGGATATGTCTTATAAAAATCTCACATTTGCTGTATCACAGATGTAAACGTCATTTATCATCTGCTAAAAAAGTTGTACAAGCATGTAATCTTTTCACTTTATCTAAATGACTAGAGCAGTCCATGGTAACTCTAGAGCACAGCCAAATGCTGTAAGTGATTGAGGCTCTTCTGTTCTCACTGCTTGCTCAGCATGTCCTGATATGAATCCTGAGAAGTTGGGAGAAAAATGGGAGCAGAATGGAGGTGTTCTGGCATGGATGTCGTAGTGAGTGCCCCAAGCTCTCCTGAGTCTGTGGGAGAGCCACTTCACTTCCATAAACCTCCTTTTCCCACAGTTATTAGTTACCATGGATTTAGATCTCGTTCCTCTGATGAAGGTACAGGAGCTTGGAATATGAGCTTTGTGATTTGTTTAGCTGATCTTCTGGCTAACCAGGATAAGGAGAACCCTGACAGCCTTGGCTGGCTTTTTTGCCTAAACACTGCATCTATTGGGGGGAAGGAGTGCCTGGCAAATGAACTTTCAGGCTTTTTTCATTAGAGAGAATATAATTGGCCTTGGCTCTGTAGGATTAAGAAGTACTTTGAGGCCACCTGTGAGGTGAAATGCTCATCCTGAGCTAATGCTGTGAGCAGACTGGCTGGCCTCCAGAGAGCTGGGAAAAGCAGTTCCTGGAAAGGGATACAGCTCCAGCCTCCTCAGGGAGAGGCTCATCCCTGTGACCCCCCGTGCTCCTTGTCTGATGTCTGTAACTGGTGGCTGCACTCTGTGTGGGACAGTGGCAGCGGCTTGTGCCGTTCGCTGGGCTCTGCCAGGGGCTGCCCTGGGAGCCAGGGGTCCCACTGGGATCCCATTGCTCACTTGCTTCCCCGTCACTCTTCCCTGCTCCGAAGGGCGTTCTGCTGGGGAGGCTCAAACAGCTCATTGGCACAGCTGCGCTGCATTTTCAAGCTTGCTTCTTTTACTTGAGAAGGAGAAACACTAGCAAACGTGGAGCAGACTCAAACCAGTGCTCCCAGTAGGAGCCATCCCAGTCTGCTCTCCGGCAGCCCTTGGCAAGTCACCGCAGTGCTGCCATCAGTGTGGCTCTGTGGGAGGGCATTTCTGATGGGTAAATCAACCCTTGTACGTCACAAGGTCCCGAGGAACACACCCAGCCTCGGGGTACTGTGCAAGTGAAATGCAATCAGTGCTGGTCTGGTTCATCTGAGCTCCTGGTCTAATGGATTTGACAAGAGACTGAGTCATGATCTCTGGGCTCGATGCCAGGAGGGTCTTATACAAATGAAGTTACCATTGGCTTTGGTGCCCTTCATTAACTTGGGATAAGACATTATCTCACAAGGATGTGCTGAATTTTAGTGTTTAAGGTGGTGTCAGGTGAGGCTGAAGTGTGCTGGAAGAGCATGTTATGGATGCTGTCAGGCTGAAACCTGAACAGCTGCAAAGTTAGTTTGGAGTTTCACAACTGCCCTCATGTTCCTGTTACAGGCTTGGTTATACTTGTAAAGCCTTTTTTGTGCTCTTTTTATAAAAGGCACAGAGCAGTGTGTGTGAGATATCCTTCTGTATTGATAGTTAATACACTTGATACACCTAATACACTTGATTTTGATTACTTTTCTTCTAGTTTAAAAAACTTCTTGGCAGCAGCCTGACTTTTCCTTGATTTTCTGAATTCCTCAAGTAAAACCCTTCAGGACATCATAAGAGCAGGATCATGTGCACTGCTTCTCAGTTGATCCCGTTTTGTGTAACTGTTGCTTCTGATCTTGCTTGAAACCACAGCCCCCACCACAAGGCCCCTTGTGTTGCAAGGCACATTTCTGCTTTGTCCTTTTTCTTCCCATAGCAGTTGTTGGCTCCAGCTTTCCAAGCAGAGGGGTCCCGGAGCCAGTTACCCTGACAAGGTTTGTCTTGTACACAGTGTTGAAGAATTTCTGCAAAATTGATGATTTATCTGCCTTTTTACTTTTTTCTCACTTCCCAATGCTTCTAAAAACTGGCTGATAGCTTTGAAAAGATCACTTTTCTTCATTATGGGGCAGATAGAGTCACAGGGTGATTTGGGGTGGAAGGGACCTTAAAGCTCATCTCCTTTCACCCCCCTGCCATGGCAGGGACACCTCCCACTATCCTAAGTTGCTTCAAGCCCCATCCATCTTGGCCTTGGACACTCCCAGGGATCCAGGAGCAGCCACAGTTTCTCTAGGCACCCTGTGCCAGGGCCTCCCCACCCTCACAGAGAATAATTTCTTCCTAATGTCTTATCTAGATCTGCTCTGTCTCAGTTTGAATACTAAAATACTTAAATACTAAAATAACTAGGCTTGCCTTGTTGTAATATCCAGAAGGAAGCAAACCACTAATTTATCTGATAGAGATATGAATGTTTGAAATATGTTTTGGTTCATGTGTTGGAAAGTAATCTCTGCAATGCAGTTAATCCGATCAGGGAATTCTAAAGTCTCTGCATTTGTGCTAAGATCTCATGAGGGAGACTCAGGAGCTGCTTTTGCTGCTCGGTGTTTCTCTGTGTGAGCATCCCAGTGCTTGGTCTGGTCCTAAGTTAATCTGAGCAGTAGTTAATGATTAGCCTTTGATAGAGATAATGATGTGCTTGTCAGCATTATGTGAGGGTTGAGAAACTTTGCTCAGTCTCAGACTTGTTGCTTCTCTGAAGAAAAAGGCTCTGCTGGAGTTGGTAGATGGAAAACCTGTCTCTGGAAGAGTAAGTACTCAGCATTTTTTTGCTCTGAATCATTTCTGCTTTGGCTTAGCAGCTCTGTGGCTGTCCGGGGGTTTGAAAATGATGAAAAATCCAGCATTCGAAGCTCTTTCCCGGAGTGTTTTTTTGTCACTCATAGAAGAATTGTTGATGGCTCTTGTTCTGGCTTTCCATGCCCTACAGTCATGGCTCTTCCTGTCAGAAGAGTGTCAGGAGGCCAAGACTCTTCAAAGATAAGTTCCTTTCCAGATAATTGAGTTGGTTGCTCTTTTCGTCTTCTTGATACTGGAGATCTTCTACCTTGCTGAGATTGTATTTTCAATAACTCAGTAATTTCAATAATACTTCCAGTGGTTCAGTTGCATTTTCAAAAGGAGAGTGCTCTGTTCCATGGATTTGGGCTATGAATTTGTTCTCTGAACCTTAGAAGTATTTGCATTACTACCTGGAAGCTGTTTATGTATCACTGTACCATCCACTTGCTGTTTGCCAAGATCATGAATCAAGATTAGGAAGGTGCCTCTGGTGATGGATATTTGGCCTTAACCATCTACCAAAACAGAGATCGACTTCCTGGGCTTAATTAAAAACTCCACTGGAATGGATCTTGCTGCTGGTGACCTGAGTTCTACCTTGCATTTTGCCCATGAACAGCTTGAGGCTTCTCAAAACAAATATTGGAGGCACAGAGAATTTGATTCTTGGCTGTGGTAGAACAGGTTCTTGTGTTGAGGGACAGTCATGGATGGTGCTGCAAAATGAAATGAGCACGCATCCATTTCTCATCTGCAAGAAAAGACTGACTTTTAGAAAAAGTCTGTCTTGTGAGCTCTTAGATCTTTAGTCAAAGCCTGCATTTCAAGGTGACCCTGACATGCCAGAGCCACAGCTGGAAATCCCAGGGTATCCCAGTAGGAGCTGACATCAGCACGTGGCTGTTGAGGCAATGTTGACACAGGCTGGAACGTGGCAGCTCCAGGGAATGGGAATGGTTGAGTGGCCACCTTAAAATGCTGTGTCTGCACATGGACACGCTTCTGAGGGGTAATTACAGACAGACAACTACTTAAATATGAAAAGAAAGGAGTGAAGTGGAATTGCTCTGCACGGGCGCTTTCCCATGGGGTGGGAGGTAATGTGTGTGGGATGTACTGGACACGGAAAAACGTGTGTGAATTGCTTAAACCAGTATGTCTCATATCATATGTGTGGAATGGCCTCGTAAAAATTAACCAGGAGTTTTGGAGTGCGGTTTTCTTGTTATTCAGATTCTCAAAACACCTGAAAGTCAGTTCAGGACTTGTACAAGTGTTGCCTTTTCTGGGCTAAGTCTGATTATAAGGTTGAAAAGCAGCCAGAGAGGGAAAATGAACTGTATGAAAATTGGAAAGTAGGGTAAGATCTGGGAATTTCCTGTGAATCACCTGTGCTGGACTCCCTTTTATGAGGCCTCTAATAAACCAGTGCTGTCCATTTATTACCCTCAGGTTTAGTTTTACCTGCATGGGACAAAGGTATTTATGCTGTTGCAAGACAACATCTGTAAAGAGGTGATAACAGATAACATCTGTAATCCTTCACCTGTATTAAAGGCCCACTAATGCACTTCTAGGACACATTGAATCACTTTTGGCTCTGAGGAAACTTGTGCTTCCTTTCTTGGGAATACACTTTTTGACTCTGATTTCGGTTTATGTCTCCTGAGATTATATCACAGTTTTACAGGGTTTAAGGCTTGAAGACACCACAAAATCAATCTGGTGAGAGCTGTTTATGCTGTGTAGCCTGGTGTGTCTCCTTCCCAATCCAGCAAACCACGGAGCAATGGTTTACCAGGATTGACTTGCAAGTAGTTCCCTGTCTTGCATCCTGACATATCTGTCACTCCTTAGAGATGGAATGCTTCTGCTTGTGGCCACTGAACAGCCACAAACAATAATCTGTGTCCTTGCCCTGTGGACAGACATGGACAGACACATTTTTGTGGGAGACAGGCTTCTTTCCATAGGTACAGGTGGTGCAGGAGGTGTTGGAAGTACAGGAATCTGGATGCTGAATTAGTGAGCATGATAAAGAAACTTGTATGCAAATGGTGAAGTTTTTGGGTTTTTTTCATTTGAAGAAAAAACTTCTCCCTTCATTTAAGAAGTGTCTTTTACAGGTAGAGGAATACATGCTAGAAACTGTTCTTTTTTAGGGCATGTGAAATGGGAAGTGAAATTCTCCACTAGGCGTGGTTTTTCTAAGGAAGCAGTTGTCTAATTTTACAGAATACACATCTTGCAAGATGGGGTTCCAAATATTAATATATTTTTATATTAAAAAGGTTTCGAAGAGTATCACAAGGCTCAGGACTCTGTCCCATTTGTTCTCAGCCTCCCCTGAGGCAGCAGGATGGTTCCTGCTCTCTGGCCATGTGGATCACATCTCCCTGGTCACCATTCCTGTGTTTGGTTGTGTAACATCTGAGCAAAAACCACCACTGAGGATAAGGAAGTATCTGTTTATTCAGGAATTACATAATCTTGGAAAATATGGGTCACATGGCCCTGCTTTTCTGTCTCCTCTTTTTGGTTCTGTCCCATGTCTCCTCACTGCTCAGAATCCTTGGTTGTTCTCAGCTGACGAGTGAGTGCTGAGAGTTTTTAGCAGGAGGTTCCCAGGTGACTCCTGGCTGAGCACCACCCACCCTGCTGCTCCTCCATCTCAACATGGCTCTTATTCCTGTGGCCTTTGAGCCATTCTGCCTTATCTCTGCCTAAACTTCCTCGCTTCTTGCCAGGTTTCTCCTCCCTGGCTGCTGAATCCTGGGGATTTTGTGACCTGGATTTGTGTTATTGTGTTCCTGTGTCATGCCCTTGATGATGTGAGGAAGAGAGGTGAAGCTCTGATATGGTGTGGCCTGCTGGTCTGCAGACCTGGGCTAATAGCTTCAGAAGGCTCTGACATGCACAGGGAGTGCTGAAGTGCTTCTGTAGATGCCTCCTGGGGATTACCTTTGATGGAAACTTGTCATTTCTAGCTCTGAATTCATGCTGGCATTGGCTATAAGGAATTTCAGTATATCTGCCATGCCTTTCATCCTGGATGTTTCATAAAGAAATTGTAACGTGGCATCCTGTGCCAGTTTCGGTATTTCTGGTGCTACGCTGTTCTCTCCAGATGACAGAATCACGAGTCAGCTTTAGCACAGCATCTCCTCTGCTTTGGGAGCTGTGGGAATGGCAGTCACTCCTCAGCTCTTGCATGTCCTGAGGTGCCTCAATTCTGCCACTTTCCAGAAATGTCTGTGCTCTTGTGTGCCAGAAAGGGGGACAACTGCCTCACCCACCCAGACAGAAAGGGGAACAGTGAACAGCATGAGGCAAATAAGGGATCCAAAAGGCTGGTGGTGGAAGGAATGAAAACGGGGTGGAAAACACTGTCCATGTACAGAATGGAAGAAATTGTGCTCTTGGTGGGGTTGAGCAGGACAAGGCATTCTTGAGTCCAGGAGTCAGAGGCCTAGTGCAGAATGGATGTGCTCTGGCTTTGACATCCCAGAGGACATTGGTGTCCTTGCTCTTTTTGCCCAGAGGGCAGAGCTGGCTGGAGCTGGGGGCTGTTCTCTTGGAGCAGTAACGTGGAAAAGGTGAAAGTTTTGTGGCAGATGAACAGGGAAACTGAAGTATGGAAGAGATGTGTCTTGGGCTGCAGTATGTATTCTATCTGTTGAAAACAGGTTGAGCAGTGTTCTTTATCTCTTCCATGACCCGTCCCTCATAACTACAGGGGGGGGGAGGGTGTTTACATTTTTCTGTTTCAAGGGAGGCTCCTGCCCTCCTTAGCAGACACCTGTCTTTTCAAACCAAGACAGATTTTGGTGCCCAACATAGCGCACGAGGGCATTGAAAGAAAAAAGGAGTAACAGTTCTTGAGGAACCTAATTTTTTTGTGTGCTGGATATAGAAACCTTGTTAGGTGGAACCATGTTGTCTAGCTTACCCTGGTTTGGGTGGCATGTGGTCATGGCTGTATTTCTTCCATTTGCAGGACCTTATCTAAACATGGGTCTTATAACTAATGCTACTGTGGCTGTTACCCAGTTTGCTTTATGGGTTAATAAGGTGAGGAATTCATGGATTTTTAACTTCCTCTGGAAGGCGGGCACATGGATTCAGAGCTATCGCACAGTAACTGGATGTTTTTGGGGTTACTTTAATAATGGTACCTGCTGTGATGAAATGACACCAGGGGAAATTTTCTCCCAACCCTTCACCCAGCTCTTTGAGCCTACCCCACCAGTTTTAGAAGGGTTCAAATCTTCTCTAAATGCTAATGGTATCATACAGTGGCTGGTGTTGCTGATACGCCTGTTCTATTTAGCATTGAGAGATAAGGGGAAATTGACTTGGATAAGACCACGCTGATACCTACCCCAGAAACTAGGGATGCTGCCCCAGAGTCTGACCCTGCCCCACAGCCCACCTCAGACATGAGCCACCCAGATTGGATGAGGGTTCTGGTGATGGAGACAGGCCAAATGCTGAAATAGTACATCTCCCCAGCTGGCGAGAAACCCTCCCCCTCCCTCAAAGAGGGAACCTCTAATGGTGCAGCAGTGGAACCCATGGGTGTTACAGCTGTCCGGGTTCCAGCTGAACTGCAAGGGCAGTCACAGCCAGCAGCAGTTGCCCCTGTAGAAACCAAGAAGTCTAAGATGAAATCAGAGCACCCAGTTAATAAGGATAAGAAAGGAGGGCCCTCACAACCTGCAGGGGGGCCAGAGGTTGAGATCATCACTGAGTCCCTGTTGTATGAAAGTCTCCGTAATCTGCAAAAAGGCGTATGACGAGGGTGTGAGGCTTACACAACCTGGTTA
>WAAG01034942.1:350-17511 GCA_013390105.1 Tichodroma muraria | reverse complement strand
ATAGCTTTTCCTGTGAAATCTGTGTGCTTGCATTGGGAGTACTGCCCTTAGTATCACAATGCATACAGTGCACCAGCTCTTTTGAGTTGTAGATCATGAGGTTCTAATTATGAGACCTTTTCATGTCAGTCTGAAAGAAACTCTTCATTTGTAATCAGCCCAATTTTTCATGAAAAGGCCATCTGATAATCAAATTATGATTTTCAAAGAGGAATATGTTGGAGGAGCTTCTGTGATTATTTTGAGGCAGTCTGAAGAGATTACCGAGCGTTCTTTTTCCAAAGGAAAAGGATTTTACTGGGAAGGTAATGCAGACAGTCATTCTTAAGTATGTAGTGGAGAGGGAACTTTTTTCCCCACAATTGTATGAACTGATTTGTGTTGGGTAAGAGAAGAAGTTGGGATGTGAACTGTGGGAAGTGTTACTCCCACATGTGATAAAATCTGAGGTTGATTTAACTGCGGTTATTTCACACCAGGGTCAAAAAACCTTGCGTATAGGAGAGTAATGATGAAAACTTAGAGTGTTCGGATTACATTGAGATAGATGCATGCATAAAGCTAAAATGGTTTTGTGGTGACTTGCCATTAAATGATTGGAAGTGTTGACAATTCTAAACTAGGATCTGTTGTGTTTTCTAGAATTACAGAGGCAGAGGCAACATGAATGCAGGAGAATTAAAGATGGAGTATTCTGCAAGAGAAGTTGAGTCATGGGATTAAACTACTTTGTACCAAACTAGTTTGTACTCTGTTGTGCTGTAAGTGAAATGTTGCATGAGAAGATAATCTTGTAAAGACCTAGTTTGGGAAGGAGCTTTATGTAAGGGTTTGCCTAAACTTTGTTTCTTTTTATGTAATATGTCAGTTAAGAACTTTGAGTCTTGTGTTATGATGATTTAAGGGTCTGTTAAGCAGCTCATAAGCAGTTAATAAAAGTTGGAGAAGGGCAGTTTGATTGTTGTCTCTGTATCATTTACTTTTCATTATCCTACCCTGATCTTGTTAGTAATAAATTCACTTTGCACCTCTAAACCAAGCCTGTTTTGCCCTTGGAGTCTTTTCTCCTGGTCCTTGTCTCAACTCATGAAGTCTTCATGTATTTTTCCCTCTTACCTGCCCAGCTGTGGCAGGGGAGGATGAGTGAACAACTTTCTTGGGTGCCTGGTGAACCACGTCAATTTGGCCAGTGTCAAACCATGACAATTAGTAATTTACAGCCTTTGGTCTGGAGCTGTTCATGTGCTGTGGACAAGTTGTAAGGAATCTTCAGGTAGCAGTTGAATGAAGCAGTTTTCTCAGTATGCTTAACTTTGCTGATTAAGGGCTGCATCTCAGCTCCAAAATCTAGCCAAGGGAATTGAAGGATTGTAAACAAGACAAGAGTTCTGAAAAACAGAAAGAAAATAGAATGTCTGCAAAACTAATGCCAGGTTGATTTAAAGTCCTTCGCATTGTTTTGGCAGGTAGGAAAGCAGAGTATAGTCTGTTGAAGACATATTAAACAGTCTATTCTGAAAACATCTCTTTCATTGTTGATAATTCTCATAGAAATTTATATTCACCTACAGATTAGCTTTAAAAATGCCAAAGAGTGGACCTGTCTCTCTTCATTGACCTCAGTTAAAGGGCTGGGAACAAAAAGCAAGCTTATCAGGTATTTTCAGTGTGTCAGCTGGCTTTATGCAAAATCTATATTCATCTTTAAGACAAAGTGAAAGGCTTTAATGTTAGGTAGTAATGAAGGGGTTTTTTTCCTGTTGGCCTAGTATAGTAATTTGAATGTGCTGTCCAGCAGTTCCAGGAGTTCGCTGGTGACTCAAGAGGAGGATATTTGACATGTGTCACAACTTCTTCAGTGACACCGTAAATTTATGGGTCTTGGTCAGATGTGGATGTCTGTACATTGTCCTGTACTTCAGAAATTGTGAAAGGTAAAATACTACTCTGTTGTTACAAATTTTACTTTTTTGTGTGACTTCTATTGTGTGTGGTTAGTGTCAGTCTTTGGCAGTAACATTTCTTATAAACCCTCAATTATATGAGGGTTTTATGGTATGATCATTTCTATGTCTTAACTCCATTAACTGATAAGCAACAGTAGATGAAATCATTTGACTATGGAGTTTGGTCCAAGGACATGGGAATCATACATTTTAGCACATTCTCTTAAAATTTATCTGATACTTGTGTTTTTTCTAGATAGCTTAAGGAAAATGTTGACATCAGTAGAACTAATTCTGGACAATAGTTCAGTAGCGCTTGAGATATAAATATTAATGTTTTTTATTTTATGCTGTTTCCTTCAAAGTAGCTATGCTGCAGTCTTTGGCACTTCTAAAGGTAATGATTTTGGCTTTTATTTCTTTTTTATTAAGCAGAAAAAGTAATCTGTTGCGAAAGGACACTTAGAGGAACTACTTTGTATTCAAGACTGAGGAATCATCTCTTTGTTGAGAGTTGACAAATTATTTGGGAGCCAAGCAGAAAATACGTCATCTTCTTTATGCTTCTAAATAAATCTGACTTGCCTTTCAGAACCTGATACCCATATATAAGTAAGAATAATACTTTATTTTCTCACTGTAAATGTACATGTTGCCTGCTGATAGATACTGTGTTAGAAAACTATGCACAGTGGCTGTAGTCAGCTAATTTCAGTGTTACATGAACTTGTCATTCTTCCTGCAGTGCAATACTATCAAGCAGGATTTCCTTGCTGTTTATTTCCCCTCCTTCTTTAACCAAGTCAGCTGAAATAGTTTTCAATACCTAATCCTTAAATGTCTTCCAACTTCAAAGAGTGCTGTGCTTCACTCATCCTCCACTCTTCAAAATGAAGTATGCACGTTCATAAGAGTTGGGATGATGGTTGACAAAGACTTTGTGTCCTGGAAAGAAGAAGGAGGTTTATACTTAAAGAAGTTGACTCAACTTTGGCTTCTTAGTGCCTTTTCCTTTACTACTAGTAGCAGGGAGATGAAGACAGGCAGATGATTTGTCAGTAATTCTCAATAGTTCTTTGTCTTCATCAACTCTGCCCCTCCACTCCTGCTGCTTAAAAATGCTAGGTTTCTTTCTTTAGGATCATTATCATGTATCAGTTGAAACTATGAAGCTATTCCTGTAGCAGTGTTTTGTGGACTTCTTGGTCTAAATATGCCAGTCAAATTAAATTATATTGAAGACCTATGTTTCTTTAAGAGATTCTGTAATTGCAAGGTCATGCAGCATACACAGCAACATTCTTCACGGGGAAAAAATAAATTCTGAGCTTGCAATATAAACTTTTTTGTAGTAGTTGATCAGCTGATTTAGAGATCACTTATGTAAATTAATATACTTCCTTTATTCACGTTTACTGTCTAGAGTGGCGAATATGTAATCCAAACTGAGGCGCTTTGGGAATTTTTGTGCATGTAGACTGCAAGTACAATATATACAATTTAAGAAGTGGTTTTTATACAAAGCAGTGGTTTATTAGAAGGTGTAGGTAACTGGTAGCATGTTAGTTTTGACTAAATGCTAGGACACCCTTCACGAGACATCTGACAAGTTATAAGGAAAAACCTGACCTCAGACCACAGCAACAAAAAAGCCCAGCCTCACCAAGTGAGGACTTAGTGTCCTGACTGCTTGGAAAGTACAACTGTGGGTCACCAGGTAGGAAGGAGAGGAGCTCCAGTCATGAATTCATAAAATCTCTAATCATGAATCCAATCTATGAATCTTTCATAGGAATTTCAGAGACTTGAAAACAAGTAATGTGCCTAAAACATTTCCTAAGCTGTTTTCCAGAAATGTGTCCTAACAATTGTCCCAAATTCAGATTGGTCATGCTTTGTACTCTAACTCCTCTTCAAGTTATGGGTATTTCATTTTATAAAAAGCAGTTGTACTTCCATATTGTATTCTTTGCTCACCAAGATTTACCTCAGGTTTGCAGGTTAGAGGTTTGTTAGTGTTTTACCTCTCACTGTTTCTCACTCTGAACAGTTTCACAGAGTACTTAGTGTTGTCTATGTGTAATAATGCCTTTGACAATTTCCTGCTGCATTCTCATGAAAATTTGGCAGCCCATGGCTTGGACAGGTGCACTGTTCACTTGGTAAAAACTTTCAGGGTGTCCAGGCCTTGAGAATGGTGGTGAGTGGAGTAATATCCAGCTGGTGGCTGGTCACAGGTGTGGCTCCTCTGGGCTCAGTACTTGGAGCACTTCTGTTGCATATGTTTAGCAATGATCTGGATGAAGGGATTGAGTGCACCCTCAGTCAGCTCATAGGTAAAACCAAACTGTGTGGGAGTATTCATCTGCTGGAGGGTGGGAAGGCTCTGCAGAGGCATCTGGACAGGCTCGATCATGGGCTGAGGCCAATGGTGTGAGGTTCAACAAGGCCAAGTGTTGGGTGCTGCCCTTGGGTTACAACAACCCCAGGCAGTGCCAGAGGCTGGGGCAGAGTGGCTGGAAAGGACCTGGGGGTGCTGGTGACAGCAGCTGAACATGAGCCAGGGTGTGCCCGGGTGGCCAAGAAGGCCAGTGGCATCCTGGCCTGGATCAGCAATGGTGTGGCCAGCAGGGCCAGGGCAGGGATTGTCCCCTGTACTGGGCACTGCTGAGGCCACTCCTCGAGTGCTGTGTCCAGTTCTGGGCCCTCACTGCAGGAAAGACACTGAGGTGTGGAGGGAGTGCAGAGAAGGGCAACGGAGCTGGGGAAGGGTCTGGAGCACAAGTCCTGTGAGGAGCAGCTGAGGGAGCTGGGGGTGTTTATCCTGGAGGAAAGGAGGCTCAGGGTAACCTGAAAAGAGGTTGTATCCAGGTGGGGGTCAGTCTCTTCTCCCAGGGAACCACTGACAGGATGAGAGGAAGTTGCCTTTATACCATTATATATTTATACCATATACCAGGGGACATTCGGGTTGAGTATCAGGGAGTTCTTCACAGAAGGGGTGATTAGGCATTGGAATGGGCTGACCAGGGAGGTGATGGAGTTGGCATGTCTGGAAGATTTCAAAAAACACCTGGACTTGGCCTTTAGTGCCATGGTTTAGTTGACAGAGTGATACTTGATCAAAGATTGGACTCAATGTTGGAGGTCTTTTCCAATGTTAATGATTCTGTGGTTCTGTGACAAGTGGAAATGGCCTTAGGTTGCATCAGGGGAGGTTTATATTGAGTATTAGGAAAATCTTAAGAAATGAATTGTTAAGCATTGGATCTGGCTCCCCAGGTTGAGGGTGGAATTGCAATCCCTGGCATTGTTCAAAAAATAAGTCAACATGGCATTTTGTGATGTGATTTAGTTTTCAGTGGTAGGTGTAAGAGAAGAAAATCTGTATGATAAGCTGTTCTCATCTACATAGCCCCTTTTTCTGTGTTCTTTGTTAAAGTGTATACGAGAAACTTGTTTCATTGCAGTTGATTACTACAAACTGCTGCAGCTCTCCCTTCATAGTGTCTCTGCCAACAATACCTCATGCTGATTAAAACTGTCTGCTCACTGTGGTCTTGGGGTGGAAAATTACAAGAAATGGCAGTTTGTTAAAGCCACATGGGATTTTCAGTAATTCCTTTAGCCTTTTTGTACAAATTATGTTTTAAGTGTGTTTTGCTGTAGTAAAAGGCTTAGAAATCTTAAAATTACCATAAGATGAAAACATATAAAAAAATTCTGTAATAAACCACTAAAGACATTACTCTGGGAATAAAGCATCCCTTCTTTGCCAGCATTTTAACAGACTGCAATTACAGCTGTTTTGATGTCGCAATGCTGTGAAGGAAGATGTGACAGGAAGGAAGTATTGCACAGTTCTGTACTCTGAAATTGATAATGGCTTTGTGGCCGCCTTAGAAAAACACCTGATCCTTTTCTTGAGGAATAAATCTCTAGAGTACAGACAAAGAAGATTCACAAATAATTGCACTTAGGAATTAAAACCTTTCTGTGTGTATTAAATGTTGGTAGTTGCATGCTGCACAACATAATGATTGGTACATTTATTATGTCTTTTTTTATGTTTGAGCAGTTTATAGTCTGCCTCTGACTCTAATTAGACACAGTTCTATATGTGCCCATTGTAGGGATGCTGTCTGTAGGCACATGATGCATTGTGGTGGTCCTTTCTCTCTCCCCCTGCGCCTTTATCAAAAACCCACTGCTTATATAGTAGGTCAGGGACTAACACCAATTTCCATGCCCAGTGTGTGATTTACTAATAAAACCTTCTGATTGATTTCAGACCCTTTGATTCGTCATTCGTTTTGACCAGTGAGCATTTACAAATCTTGGGTGCTTCCTTACCCTTAACAGTGGGTTGTCACACTCATTATTGTTGCTTATTCAGTTACATAAGTTTGGACAATGCATTGCATTTAATCTAAGGCTTTAATCATAAACCAGTAATTTTAAGAGCATGGTTTTCATGGTACTGCTGTTGTTGAATTTTTATGTTACACTAAAGTGAAATTTAAGAACAGCACAGTTAATTTTTTATCTGTTAGATGCAGCCTATCATGGAGGTTTATCATTAGATTTCTAATGATAAGCTACTCACTGAAAAATAGAGTTATGAATATTTGGAAATTGATACCAAAATTAGACTGGTTTCATTGGATTTTTCTTTCCCACAAGTGAAATCAGTAGGGAATAGAAGGACACTCATAGTTTTTATTTGTGTTTTGCAATGTTGTAAGTCAATGAAAGTCTGTTGTCATGTCCTCCTCTTTACATTTAGGGGAATCAAGTGGTTCAAGTCATTGGCATAGGAAGAAAGCAGTCTAACAAGTTTCTTGGTTAAAACCAACTCTGCAACTTCCTGAGGAAAAATTCGGTATGTTTTCTATCAAACCTGCTTTTGCTAGGACTGCACGATTAAATGCTCCAAGGTCAATTTGCAGACTGGTCAATGAAAATGCACCTAATTTTTCCATTGAACTACAAAATGCTCTATTGTGTGCCAGTATTAATTAATACAGGTTCATTGTAATTATACAGTGGTCAGTAACTTTATAGGGTGTGGTCATACATAATACGGAAGATAAATGTTTTTCAAAACGGAACTACTCTGGGTAACAAATCAATTTGCAGCGAGGGTTAGATTTTTAGCAGTAGTTTTGCAGCCTCCTGTCTCACCCTGCCAACAGAGACAGTGGATATGATTGTCTTTAAGAAGGGGTACCAGCTGGGACCAGCCAATCTCTGGAGCAGTTACCCTTGAATCACCAGCCCAAACAATACTGTTAGAGAGGCATCAACAATGAAAACAGTTGAGTCTTTCTGTGGAAGGCACTTCCTTCCTTGTGTGTAAGGAACAGTAGCTTCACTTTGCTCCACCCTCAGAATGGAAGAGTTAGTTCTTCTAGAGCATTCATGCGCAAAGTGGATAAAAGTGTCTGTAAGTGTACAGACACACATGGATATGAAACACATTTTTTGGCAGGATTTCTATTGTACTCTAAAGGTTTCCCATCTTCTGTGCCAAATCACTTCTGGTAAATGACATCACTTTTGTAAGATGTTTTTACTGTTAGTTTGCTACAAATGGTAATAGCTGAAACAGTTACTGATGCTATCATGAAGTGCTCTCTGCATCCTGGAATCTCCAAAATGCTACTGTCCAGTCCACAATCAAACATCTAAGACAGTGGAAGCCTTAATGTAAGTATGTAGTCCTCAGGCAGGCAGAGAGGGATGACTCAAGGTTTTAAAAAGTTAGACAAATGTTTAGTCTGTTAGGTCTGGTGCAGCTTTTCATGGTTTTGAAAGACTGACTAGCCAACTTTCAGTGGGTTAGTAAAATCAGTGTATTAATCTGTGAGAACAGGCAACTGATTAGACCAGGTCTAGAACAGAGGTTCAGTAATTAAACATAATTAAGGCCCTGGTCCTGCCCTTTCTTACATTCTCATTAAAGAAAAAATAAAATCTGGTATACCAAAGAGCACTTAGGTTACAGTTTACATTTGCTTCTTTTGAATCACATTCCTTTTCATCAGTTACCTCATAGTAAAGCAAATGCAAGTTTTCAAAATATCACTATGGATGCTAATGTATACTTCTAAATAGCAAGTTAAAGCAGTTTACAGTGCAGCCTCACACGGAGCTTATGGATGATGGGGAGATGGCATCATTAAAAAAATAAAAGGGAAGCAAACGGGCTACCTGGCTGAATCTGATGATTAGCTAAAGACGGTGAAGGCTAATTAGTGATCTGGAAGTTGGAGTGGGTGTTGAGCTTAAAATAGCCTGAAAAAAGCTGAGCTGCACAAGTCATGGAACTTGAAATGAGTCAAAACTACAGCTTCTGTTGTGTGTGACATTAGTGCAGGATAAATAATTTGTTGTCTGTAATGGATCTGTTCCTGAATTGGGGCCCAGACCTCTTGATGTACTGATTGCATTATTGAAATTCAGTGTCTGTTCTTGGAGAGTGTCTGCTTAGCAAGGACTGTCAGTGCTTAATAGAAGGCACATTAACTAGGGACTTTGGATTTCCATTTACTAACATCACAGAATCTTCATTGCAAAGTTCCTTCTGATTTTCAGTCCTGTTATTCCTTTTTATGTTGCTGATGGCTGCAGTCTTCTTCCAAGCCATTAAGCGGAATACATTTGTTAGTTTTAAAAGGGATCACCACTTGATTTATTCCCCTGCCTCTGCCCTAAATGATGCATGAGGTGCTTATGCGTGAGTGCTCATCGGCGGTGGCTGGTACCCAGCACGCTTGTTTCGCTGCGGGTGTTTATGCGATTTGAAAACGCTTCTTGACTTGATTCATCTGCACCAAAATGTCGCTGCGTACACTCGTACGGCCGGCTGATTCCCGCCCCGTGAAACAGCGGCGAGGCCGGTGCGGGCGCATCCTCAACCTGTGNAGAATTACAGGAAAAAGCGTTACTTGTGCTCAGCCGGGCAACTTCCTATTTTGTCCGTCCCTTCGCGGTCGCGTGGAGGCAGAGACCCCTGTTAAACCAAACGCCCGTTCTGCAGCTGAGGTAAGTGAAAAACATGTTTTCAGCACAGGTCTCTCTGCTCATGTTCATTTATATGAAGTGTGGGGGACTGTGAAATTCTTCCCCGGACTGTTACTTGCGATCTTCACTGATCTCTCTCAGTGAAGCTTGCTTGACTTCGCATCTCTCGAGCGTTCATCCCAGACTCGTGGTAGGACATGCTTCTGTATCTCTTCGGGACAAAAATATCCTTTTGGTTTTTTCCTTTCAAGTCCATGAGATAGTAAGAATTGAAACTTTCAGTTTAGCTCATTGTGTTCGTCTCATTTTGTAAAGAATGCAATACAGATGCTTGGCAGTGGTTTTCCTTGTGTGTGTAATGATTAAGAGTCAGTTCTCAAAATGTTTGCAATCTGTGCAGTCATCGAAGGAAAAGCTCTTACTTAATTGCTTTCTGCTTATTTTGTATTCACTCAGATTTTCTTGAAGTGATGTATCAGATTTAAATACACTGGCCCCAGGTTTCTTCAATGTTTGCAATTTCTGCCTTCTGAGGAAAAATATTTTTGCGATGTGTTTGTGTGCATATCTATCGTGAGTATCGTCTTTGTGCACTCGTGCTTAAATTGGGGAAGCGTCAGTTGCCTTCTCACTTGTAACAAACTGCATGACTCGTCTTTTGGGAGTGGAGGGTCTGGAGCACAAGTCCTGTGAGGAGCAGCTGAGGGCACTGTGGGTGTTTATCCTGGAGAAAAGGGGTGACCTTACCACTCTCTACGATTGCCTGAAGGGAGGTGGTGAGATGAGGATCAGTCTCTTCTCCCTAGTTATAAGCAACGGACAAGGAAATTGCTGCAAGTTGCACAAGGAAAGATTTAGACTGGATATTAGGAAAACTTGTCAGAAGAAGTGCTTTCTTGTCAAGCACTGGAACAGGTTGCCTGAGAAAGTGGTAGAGTCATTGTCCCTGGGGCTATTTAAATGGTGTGTAGATGTGGCACTTGGGAATACGGCTTAGCAGGTGGACTTGGCAGTGTTGGGTTAATGGTTGCACTTGATGGTCTTCTTGAACCAAAATGAATCTGTGATTGTCTAAAATAGATGAAATCCAACTTCTAGACTTTATCTGTGACTTAAGAAACTGATTGGGCAAGAGAATGTTTTCATGCTTGAAGGAAGCTTTGGTATTGGGTGAGAGAATGGAGTGGTCAGTTCAGATTTTTCTGTCAGATCCTAATTCATAACAAAACAGGTCTCAAAAGGTAGAAAAAAGCTTTGGGCTTATATCATAGATGTTGCAGTATTGAAGATTAAAGATCTTGATTTTTCTATAATCATTTAAACCTGTGGAATTTTTGCATCATTTGGTGCTTGTAGGGGGAATTTTCAATTCGAAAATGCCATACTAAGAGATGTCAAAACATAAATGTGTCTAGTAATGTTTGGAGCCTTATTTCTCACTACCATGCCATGTTTTGCCTTGCAGTTTTGGCTAATATACAGAAATATTGTTAGTAAAGTTTACAGCACAGATAGTAAAGAAAAGCAGGATATATTATCCTTACAAATTGATCTGAAGCAGCAGAGTTATGGTGCTGCAATGAGTCTGAGTTTATAATGTTTTGTAAAATACGAGATTAAATATCTTTTTCAGACATTTAATATATTACATGTACAGGTATATTTCAGGGTCATGGTTATCTTTTTTGCATACAAAGAAAGTATGAAAGTGAAGTTTTATGCTTTATTTTGTTCTCTTGCCTTCTCATGTCTGTGGAGCATGGTATTACTTGCACCGTTCTGTGCTCTGTATTCTGTGTTCTTCTCCTTGCAGCAGTACAGGGATTATAACTATATTCTGCATTTTGGGGCTGTAACTGATTCCATAACAGTCCAGAAACATATTTGCTTGGTTCCAAAACATGTTCTGTTAACATTATTTGAGTAGATGTGTGTTTTACATTTAGTTCCAGTCTTAGTTTGAAAGGCAAGACTGGAGAAGGTGGACTTACGCTCTGTAGTAGTAGAGAGAATCTTCCTTCTGATTTTCTGACAGGTGTTGTGTATTCTGTATAACACAAATTGAAGACACTTCAGATTGAAGCCACTTAAATCTTACAAGTGTAAAAGATTTTGATCTGGCTACCCTCTTTTCAGTGAGAGCTCTGTGTTTCTTTAGAGTTCAATGCATGGATCCTCCTATACTCACCTAGTTGCTTCCCACACCAGAGACAGCTTGTTCTCCACCAACACAAAGGGGCATGAAGGCAACCATTGTCTAAAAATGTCTTACTTGCTGAAACATCTGATGCAAAACCATCTCTCAGAGTAGACCTTTGAAGCCCAAATAGAATTTGTAGTCACTCAGACAATGAGCTGAAGAAGGAGGCTTGCTCCAAGACCAGACCTGGACAGGAACTCTCTTTAAACCGTAGCTTGTCTATTTTTAATTTGTCAGTGAAAAAAGAACAGGGAAGGACAGTGCCTGAAAGTAACATTAAAAGTCTGGATATAACCAATGTTTAGTTCTAGTGGTACTGATGGCCTGACCTTTCCTTTAGTGAGCATTAGCAAATTGGATGCAATCAAGTAGTTAAAATTAGGAAGTGACCCATATGTAAAGATAAAGAAAGTAAACCTTGTTTTGTGTTTGTAACTTTTAAACTTTTTCCGTAAAAATTCTGTTTCTTTTATGAGGTACAATACATTAATTAGTAAAAGAATACCTGCTTTGCAGCTTGTTTTATCTGAGTATTTATGCCTTAAGATTTATATAGAGGCTTATTTGTTAGGCTTATTCAGAGAATAATGAGTTATATTCTATTTTTTCCTATTAGTATCAAGCTCATGTAGTTAAAAATTTGATTTAAATTCCAACGTAACAGCATTTTATATTAAAATATATGAATATTCAGTGTGCTGTTTTATAAAAAAACAAAGGGTTTCTTAAAACATGTTTGCATCTGTAACTCCAGGGTGTACTAAGCAAAATAGCTTTTATCAGCAGTTACTAGCAGAACTGACTTTTCCTGGTCACTATGTCCTTCAGAATTTTAGAACAAAAGTATCTTATCCTTTTGTGCCTACGTTTGCTGTTTAGAGACTGAAAGAGGAAAAACGGCTTTCCTGCTTTTTCAGATTCCAGTTGATTTGAAGTTTTTAAATTAACAAGTTGTTTAACATGATGATGATTTTTTTTTTGACGTTATGGTGTTTTTAGAACAAGTTTCTGTGGTCAGTAGTTGATACAGCATTTTGAAAGCCTCACCATGTGGCTTCTTCAAATATGTCTGTAAGTTTAGTAGTTTTCTGAATAGATATGCATTATTTGAATTTATTTACTTTAAGTGGTGTTAGTAGATTATGATATCATTAAGTTTTCTGGTAGACCATCATAATTTAAAATACATATAGGTTTATTTTGCAGTAAAAAGTGCACCTAACACCTGTTTTAATCAAGTTCTGTTTAAAGGTAAATGTTTTAAATTCTGTTTATTCTGCTCTGAGGTTCAGTTGACTATTTTTAGCTCAGTTAAAGACTGTGGATTGTGAAATCAGTGTGCCGAGGATCTTTCATCACAATGTCTGGTGAAACAGACATGGATGACAGACATGAAACAAGCCCATGGATGGGCTTGTCAGTGCATAGGTCATAGGGCTTAAAGAGTTGAAAAAACCTGTTAGCTGTCTCTCAAATTCACTGCTTTTTCCATTATGTTTACATGTTATTGTCTTCTCTGACCAACGTAGAAACCCCTCCATTTTCCCCTTTGGATGCTCATTGGTATTCACCTTTGGTGCAATTCTGACCAGTCATGAATTTGATGGACCCTGTTACCAAAAAGAATGCTGAAGTACATATTTGAATAATTTTCCTGAAGTGTCCTCTTTCCCTCTAGGATTTGTGTAAGTGCTGATGGATTTGAATCTTGAAGTTCTAAAAACTTCTGGTTATTGCTTTTCCAGGTGCATTTTGCAGAACATTGTAGTTGAGTGGCCTGATGGGCTAGAGCAGAGGCTTGGACTCCTGTCTTGCAGCATTTGCTGGCTGTGGACAGGGAAAGGCCTGTCTCTCCATATGGCAGCCATCATGGGAGAGCTGTAGCAATGGATAGTGAAGTCTAAATAAAAGGAAGTCTGTTCTGAAATTCTGAAAGCTGAAGTCTATTCAGCTTCTTTCTTCCTTCATAGTTGTTAGAAGAGTGTCAGACTTTGTAGGAAATAATTTCCTGTCACATTCCAGCAAAGATGTTAAAAATTCTTGAAGGTGACTGGAACAAAGAATGGTGCTGAGTGGTGCCACATCCAGTTGGCAGCTGATTGCTAATGAGGTTCCCTAGGGCTCACTATGGGGCCCCATCTTGTTCAGTATCTTTATTGCTGATCCCCACAAAGGGATCCAAGGGCACCCTCAGTCAGTTTGCAGATGAAACCAAGTTGGGCGGGAGCTGATCTGCTGGAGGGCAGGAAGGCTCTGCAGAGGGATCTGGACAGTCTGGATTGATGGGCTGAGACCAGTGGCGTGAGGATCAACAAGGCCAAGTTCTGGGTCCTGCCCTTGGGTCACAACAACCCCAGGCAGTGCCAGAGGCTGGGGCAGAGTGGCTGGAAAGGACCTGGGGGTGCTGGTGACAGCAGCTGAACAGGAGCCAGGGTGTGCCCAGGTGGCCAAGAAGGCCAATGGCATCCTGGCCTGGATCAGCAATGGTGTGGCCAGCAGGGCAGGGATTGTCCCCCTGTACTTGGCATTGTGCACCTTGTGTCCATGGATTGCAAGCAAGAGAAAAGTGAGGGATAATGTGGGCCCTCTTCAAACAGAAATGGGAGACATGGAAACCCTGAGCAAAGAGAAGGCTGAGGTTCTCAACAACCTCAGTCTTCAACAGCAAGTGTTCCAGCCATGTCAATCAAGTCAAGAAAGGCAGATGCAGAGACTGGGAGCATGAAGACCTTAAACCCACTGTAGGAGAGGATCACGTCAGACCATCTAAGGAAGCTGAATGTGCATAAATCCATGGGATCCAATAAGATTCATCTGTGGGTCCTGAGGGAGGTGGCAGAAGAAGCTGCTAAGGCATTATACATAATTTTTGAAAAACTGTGGCTGTCAAATGAAGTCCCTGATGGCTGAAGAAAGGGAACTATAACCCCCATTTTAAAAAAGAGGAATGCAGAAGGCCTGTGGAACTACAGACCAGTCAGTCTCTCCTCTGTGCCAGGAAAGATCATGGAGCAGATTCTCCTGGAAACTATGCTTAAGGTACGTGGAAAACAAAGAGGTGATTGGTGACAACCAACATGGCTTTACTAAGGCCAAACCATGCCTGGCAAATTTGTTAGTCTTCTATGATGGGGTTCTACAGCTTTGGTGGACAAGGGCAGAACTCCCGTTGTATACCTGGACTTAAGCAAAGAATTTGGCGCTGTCCCACTTGCCATCCTTGTCTCTGTATTGGACAGATGTGGATTTGATGGATGGACCACTCAATGGACAAAGAACTGGCTGGATGGACACACACAAAGAGTTGTGGTCAACAGCTCATTGTCCACATGGAGACCAGTGACAAGTGTTGTCCCTCAGGGGTTGGTCCTGGGGCAGATACTGTTCCCCACCTTTGTCAGTGATGAGGACAGTGGGATTGAGGGCACCCTCAGCAAGTTTGCTGATGACACTGGGCTGGGTGGGGCAGTCGACACAGGGGAGGGAAGGGATGGCATCCACAGGGACCTGGACAGGCTTGAGAGGTGGGACCATGCAAACCTCAGGGAGTTCAGCAAGGCCAAGTGCCAGGTCCTGCACCTGCGTTGGGGCAATGCCAGACACACCCACAGGCTGGGCAGAGAAGTGATTGAGAGCAGCCCTGTGGGGAAGGACTTGGGGGTGATGGCTGATGAAAAACTCACCACGAGCCAGCAATGAGTGCTCCCAGCCCAGAAAGCCAAGGAAATCCTGGCTGCATCCAGGAGCATGGCCAGCAGATTGAGAGAGGGGATTCTGCCCCTCTGCTCTGCTCTGTGAGACCCCACCTGGAGCACTGCATCCAGCTCTGGGGTCCCCAGCACGATGACAGGGAGTTGTTAGAGCAAGTCCAGAGGAGGCCCAGGAGGTTGGTGAGAGGAGTGGGACACCTGCCCCACTGGCTGGGTACGTGGGGGCTGTTCAGCCTGGAGAAGAGAAGGCTGTGTGGGGACCTCACAGACACCTTCCAGTGCCTGAAGGGACCCACAGGGGAGCTGCAGAGGGATTCTCTGACAGGAACTGGAGTGACAGGGCAAGGAGGAATGGGTACACACTGAAAGAGGGGAAATTTAGATTAGATATTAGGAAGAAATTCTTTACTGTGAGGGTGGTGAGACACTGGAACGAGTTGCTCAGGGATGTTGTGGGTGCCCCATCTTTGTAAGTGTTTAAGGCCAGGTTGGATAAGGCCTTGAGCAACCTGTTCTGCTGGGAGGTGTCCCTGAACATGGAAGGGCGGGTTAGGATTAGATAGTCTTTAAGATCCCTTCCAACCTATAACATTCTGTGATCCAATGACTCTATGACATGCTGTCTTTACATTTATAGCTGTGACATGTTCTTTTTTCTTGGTGTAATATCTACACTGTATACAGAGGCATGTAGCTTGTGTAATTAAAAACAGCAGGGCTGTGATTTTCTCGGCATAGTGGAGATGCGGTGGGATGTGAAACATGGACCCTAGATAGGTGCAAAATTGTAATGGCCACCTGTTGCTTATGAGCATAGTAACCAGAGGTACTTGTCCTGGAAGTAGGAATACTGGGCTCTAGGCCCTCAAGTGGGGAAGGGGATCTGACACCTCTATTTTCTACAGGAATATCTTCTACTGACTATCCAGAGGAGTAGTGTGGGTTGTCATTCATGCTGGAGTTGGGTCACTTAACTGACAGGGGTTCTTATGTACAAGCTGATGAAGCATGGGCTGGATGAACAGTGAGGTGGATTGAAAACTGTCTTAATAAATGGACCCACAGGGTGGTGATCAGTAGTGAACTCCATCTGGAGGCCAATCACTGGTGGTGTACCCCAGTGGGCAGCACTGGATCCAGTCCTGTTCAACATTTTCATTAATATTCTGGATTAGAATGCTCTGGCAGAGCTTGCCTTCAGTGAGTTTGCTGATGACACAAAACTGGAAGGCGTGACTAATAAGCCAGAGGGTTGAGCTTCTGTCCACAGTGACCTTCGCAAGCTGGAGAAATGGGCCAGCAGGAACTTCATGAAGTTCAAGGAAAAGGTGCAAAATGCTTCATCTGGGGTGGTACAACCCCAGACTACAGTACAGGGGCCTGGTCAGGTGGAGGGCAGCTTTGCAGAAAATGCTCTGGCGATCCCTGACACCCAGCAGAACATGAGCCAGCAATGCTGGTTTCCTGAGCTGTGTTAGGACTGCACCAGCAGGTCAAGGGAGGTGATCGTGTCCCTCTGTTCAGCACTGCTGAACTCATGCTTGGAGTATTTAGTCCAGTTCTGGACTCCTGATAGCAGGAGAGACATGGACATACCAGAGAGAGTTCAGGGAATAGCCACAATGGCGATTAATGTACTGGAGCATCTGCCATATGGGAGCTGGAACTATTCAAGCTGGAGGAGAGAAAGCTCAGAGGAGATCTCATCAATACCTGAGGGGAGGGTGCAAAGAGGGCAGAGCCAGAATCGCTCCATTGATAGGACCAGAGGCAGTGGGCATAAGCTGAAACACAGGAGGTTCCTTCTGAACATGAGGAAATAATTTTTTTGCTGTGGGAGTGAATGAGTACTGGAGCAGGTTACCCAGAGAGTTTGTGGACTCTCCATCAAGGGAAATATTCAAATGTTGTCTGGATATGGTCCCGGGGAGCTGGCTCTAGGAGGCCTTGTGTCAGCAGGGAGTTTGGATCAGATGGTCTGTAGAGGTCCCTTCCAAATAAACATTCTGTGATTCTGTAAGTGCTGACAGCAGCACTTGAGGCAAGGAGAGTGTTTGATTTTTGTAATTTTTTCTTAAGGAAACCTAGATTCATCTGTCCTTTTAGAAGAAATCAGTCTACTTCTTTGCTTTCCTCCTTCTTATCCTAGAGTCTGATGTTTTTTGGCTGCACAGTAGTTCAGTGGTTCTCCTCTTCAAATAGAAAGGCAAAGAGACGTGCCTTCCTTGGTCTTTGCAGAGTGTGCTCAGGGCTGTTGCCAGGGACACAACTGGGGAAAA
>WAAG01034940.1:0-11126 GCA_013390105.1 Tichodroma muraria | reverse complement strand
AAAAAAAAAAAAAAAGCTTTTTCGGCACTATACTCTAAAAAAACTCTGTGAAAATTACAAAGGCTTTTCTTCTTTTTCTCTTATATAGAATAACCTTCTCCAGCAATAAAAAAGGGAAAAAATCGCCAGCCACCCGCGCGGCGGAGGGAATGTCACCCAAAGTGCTGACAGACGCACAAAGAAACCCTTGACTGCATCCACAGCCACAACGCGTTTGTCCCCAACTTCTGCCGGCGGCTGCGGCTTCCGCCGGGCCCGCTGCGGCCCCGGCCCCTCCAGCCGCGCTGCGCCGCCTTCCCCGCGCCCNGGGCCCGGCCCCGGCGGGGGAGCCCCGCGGGGAGCGCCTTTGACCCCGGGCAGCGCTGCGGGGCTGGGACGGCGGCCCCGGCCTCCAGCGGAGGTTCCCCTCTCGCAGACGTTCGTGTTAACGCTGGAGAGGGGGCGCACGGGACTCCCCACGCAGGGCCGCGCTCCCAGCACCCACCGCTGCCAACACCCAGGCGCCGGCGGGGAGAGCGTGTAACCCGATCCCCGGCCCGCAGCCTCCCGCCCGGGCGCCTGTGCGAGCCCGGTCATTACCAGTGCGGGAGCCAGCGCCGCTGGAGCGGTGTCAGCAAAACCAAGGCGCATCCTGCACTTTCTTCCGCGGTTTCCACCCGAAGGACAGGGATGAGACATGGGCAGGAACCAGAGGTCACAGACCTGCGAAGTTGAGGTGACTCGGGCGACGGCAACCCGGGGCGCCCGCCCGTCGAGCTGGGGCTTGTGCCTGGGGAAGAGCACACACCGGCTTGAACGGGCACGCTCTGTTAACTCGTTTAAATAGCCACAAGCACACTGCTCTTCCTGAGGAATTACACCTTAAACAGACTTGGCTGTTTAATAAACCAGCCCTGGTCCCCTGCAGCGGTGACCTCTGATCCCATAGCAATGCAAAGATTTCTTGTAATGCCGTGCCCACACTGCTGCGGCCGAGCGGCGATGACCAAGGTTCCGCGTGCGACAAACTATTTCAGCAAGAGGGAGGCGAAAGTCCTCTCCCACATCTGTGGGGCATTTGATGATTTATCTGCCTGTGGCAGTGGCCGTGCCTGGCGGGCGGAAGGCTCCTCACTGAACCCGCTATTTGTGAGATGGTGACGGGAGCAGCCAGCAAACAAGCCCCTTCCCAGCCCACGCAAGCCAAGCGCGGCCGAGAGGGGTGGTTCATAGCCCCCATCCTCACCTGAGAACACAGTTGCCATCTCACCACCTCCTCCTCCCCCGCAGCCCTGAGCAAGGCAGGTGTAGAAAGCTCCCAGCGCCACAGGGGGGGCTTCATAGCCACGCCGTCCCTGGGAAAGGGGCAGGGCGAGGAGGGCGCAGGAGTGCAACAGGCCCCGCGCACACGCGGCCCCGGCCCAGGGCTCCCCCGCCTGCCGCCGCCCCGCTCACCTGCAGCGCCCGCGGCGCTCCGGCCCCGCCGCCAGGAGCTCCCGCCGCGGGAGCAAGGAGAGGCATCCGAGGAGACAAGGGGAACAAAAGGACGAGATCAGAAAAAGGAATAAAAGAAGGAAATGTAGCGAACACTAAAAACAAGGAGAGGAATTTTCCCCGTGGGGAAGAAAGAGAAGCGCCACTTACATGAGCTTTTTTTCCCCCCTCCAATTTCTGCAGAAATTCTGACAATGCACGTGCTCGTTTTCCCTTTCGCAGCCCACACAAACCTGTTGTTGTTTTACTTTCATTATTTCACTTTATTGTGTTAGAAATGCTGAATCATAAAACAGGGGTTAGTGAAAATGGTATTTATCTTACAGAAATAAGCCCCACATTATTTTAAAGATCCCCACACTACTGCTGTTATTATTATTATTATCATCATCATGCATCTTGGCAGGTTGAAAGGTATCTCAGAACAGTAAGAATTCAGCAGTAATTTAACATCCCACAGCAGTACTTTAAAAGCTTCAAATAGCATTTTGAATTTTAAGTCAGTACAAGTGTAAATAAATGGATGCACTCCCACATGTCTGTTGTTTTTAAACTTGTGGTGATACTAAAATATTTGCCTAACAGCTTTGAGTTGTAGCAGAATTTCAGCTCATATATACACGTGTGTGATATTGAATTAAACCATTTGTCATTCTTTTTCCATAAAAGACACAATTTGAATCTCAGCAAACCATTTGAAATAGAAGTTATGATTATGATACCACAGTTCCATTTTATTTTATGGTACTGTATTGATTTTCAAATAGACAATACATGCATTTTTGTAATGGTCTAAAAGAAGATATTCTGTCTTTTTATTTTACAATCCTTGTGCTATTACTTGCTTTCATTTCAATAAAAGATGGCATTTTTCAGAGATGCTACCATAAATTGCTTCATTTAATAAGTTGCTACACAGAATAATAACGCTACACCAGAGAGCAGCACTTCATAATTTGGAAGAAATAACATTTTTCTTTTAAAAATACTCCCATCTCTTTATTTTTAAATTAAAATTACCTTTCTGCTGTTTTCTTTCAGAAGGATAATCTGATTATTAAAAAATTCCTTTTTTTTATGCCAAGCATTGGAACTTGGGTGTGACATAAAGGGGCTAATTAAAATGGGGAACAAATTAGATTAATTTCCACGGATATAATAGTGATATAAAAGTCTTGTTCTCAACAATGACTCCATAATAGAACTATTTCATTTATGCCTAGGCAGGTTCCTTATTCTGTCTAGTGAGGATTGCCAGCAGTGTCTTAGTGACAAGGTTTTTATTATTTTTTTTGACAGTTTGATAGGAAGTCGGTGCTTGCTTCAGGGTTTGCAGTCTCTTCAAACCTGGATTATGAAGGCTACCATAAAAATATGGATAAAATGCTACCTCCCCAAAGTGCCGTACGTTATGGCCTGCACCCCAATGTGGAGATTGCTTTTGTAATAACTGCAGACAACATGCTCCATATGCTATTAGAGCTGCAATTCAAATAGTCACTAAGGAGTGACTGGGGAAGGAGTCTCCTAAGCTGTGGAAGACAAGGTCAGTCAAAACATAGAGCAGGCTTCAAATTTGTCACAAGACAGTTTTTGCCTATGTCTATGGGTTTATGTTTGGGGGTTTTTTTTCTCCTATGGACACTGATTTCAGTCAAATTAGGTATTTTCATACCTGGTTTTTTGCAGGGATTCAATCTGAAATTTGCAATGGGGGATCTCTAGTATATGTGAGACATAAATATTGTATTATTTTGCACCACAGAGAAAAAAGGAACTTGCTGGAATGTTACAATATTTTAATAGCATTCTGTCATTTAGGATCCTTTGTCAGGTTGCAAAATGCCATTATTTTCAAATTGTAAGGCAGAATTTGCTTTTCTTCCTAACAGCATGGATGTGTGGAGGTCTTCCTCTCCTTCTCCATTTCACAGGATAAATCCTCCATGTCCTTCATACTATGACATGAAGACACAGAAATGCTTTCACTGCATAAGGTTAAGATACACAAAGTTTGTAATTTTCTTTACATTTATGCAGTTTTTGTAATTTCCTTTACATGTATGCAGTATTGGGTGCAAGAGACCGCCGTGTGTTGCCTCATGAAACATGAGCATGAGGCAGAGCATGATGCCTCTTGAGCATGAAGGCAGAGCTAGATGATGTAAAGAAAAATCTTTCAGAAGAAAAGAAGATCAAGAAAATCTCAAATGAGATTTTACTTAAATGCCAGCAGAATGATACATAAACTGATTTGTTTTCCAGATTATGAAAGACTGGATCTGCTCATCCATGAGGTAAGGCATTCTCTTCAAGAACTTAACTTAGGTCTGAAGGTATGTGTGCTTTGCTTTACTAATCTTAGGAGATGCATGGTGTGAAAAAGCATCGGTGTAAATGCCAGTAACAGGCAGTTTTAAGTGACGCTTGGGGAGCTTATTTCTCATTTCATTTATTTAAAAATTGTGCTTTCATAAGCTGCCTACTCCAAACATGTAACTCATTTCTATATATCAAATTGTTTTAATTTGTGTGGAAAAAATTATCATGAAACTGCTCAGGACACTGAAATCCTCTCTCTGCATACTAGGAAGCAAAATGCAAGGCCTCTTATTATGGTCTGATTCCCATTTCAGTGCAGACATGGAAGTAAGGTTGGTACGTTCTTCTCTTCTGCCATTGCAGAAATTTGTCTCTTCTAACTGCAAGAGATCTGGTTGCTAGCTATGGTATATGTTCACTTGTGTTTTAGGCAATCCATAGGAGAGAAGGGAGCCAGGTGTTGGATGCCTCAAGAGACCTTCTGATGCAAAAGACGAACAGTACTTTGTATCGGTCCCTGCTGGAAAAGGCACATGGTTCAGATTGTGTTAAATGATCAACATCTTCAAAGCCATCAGGATGTGGCATTTGGCCATCATTAGAGATGGCCATTAACTGCAGGTAAAGGTGCAGCCTCAGCAACACCCGAGTCCTGCTCTCACCGTGCATCTGGCGAGTGCAGTGAAGCGAGGTGAAAAGGACGTGGGTAACTCATCACACACCTTTGGCAATTTTTGGTAATAATATGTCTCTCGGCACCAACAAAGTGCTGAACAGCAACATGTAATATTCTTAATCATAGAAGGCCAAATTTTCATAATATCTGGCAATCTCAAACGGCAATGTACCTGCTGCACTAACATGTAATATATGTTCAATCACATAACTGGGCAACCAAGTAGTAGCTTCTTAGGCATTGCTAGCAATTTACACAGACAATTGTGGTAAATCCATGCAGAGCTGTAGTTAATGCATACCACTCCAAAAGTAGGTACTGAAAATCTAATTCATAGAGCTAGTTTTTTTAAAAGACCTCCTTTTTTGCCACCTAAAATTACCTTCCTTTCGATCTTTAATTCAGAGTAACAAAACATGGGCACTCAAATAGCCATTAGTGCAAGCAAGCCAGGAGAATGGTAGCTTGATTGCATGTACAATTTTCTGTGGGATATCAGAAAGCAAGTTAGTAATTTGGCCCTTTATCATTTGCTCTCTGTACATATGCGTAGGTGGGTGCTTCCACGTGTATGTATATGAATTACTATATCATATAATTACTTAATGCAATTAGAGTGAAAACCCAGAACCTACACTCTTGTTTTTCTGACTGTTTCCCCTTTTTAAAAAATAAATGACTCACCCCAGTGGCAAGAGCCAAAATATTCTTTACACTTGACGATTTAGCTACCTTATGTGTTTTTCCTGGGGAAAAAAAAAGCCCTCTATCATTTATCATGTCATCTTATCACAGTCTCTTTGTGAGACGCAAATAGCACACTAATGTTTTCTTTTGTTAGGGTGAGTTGGCAATCTCCTCAGAGATGGAGCAACTACAGACAGCTCTTTCTTTTGATAATCTTCCTGACACTTGGATGAGACTGGCTTATCCATCAACATACAGTTGCTCAGTGGTAAGTCGAATGCCAACAGTCATTCAGTATGGATGGCACTTCATGTCCATTATAAAAAAATAGAATTGAAATGAAAGAATTTTTTTGGCAAATATCTTACCTTCTTGTGTAACTCGGAATAGCTTTTTATCATAAACTGATATTACCAGTGTTATGAAAAGCAGAAAGAGCCTTACATTTATCTTGCCAATTACTGCAGACTTTGAAGATTTCTCTAAAATTTGCATTCCCACTTCTTCCTTGCTTGCTTGCTTTTTTCTCAAGATATGTGTGCTGATCAAACATATTCGACAAGTGCCGCATGACTCAGTATCTGCTACTCAGAAGACCAAGCTTGGTTTCTTGTGTTTTTTGGGATCAGGATTTGTAACAATAAAAGGGTATGGCTCAGAGCTCAAGGGTGAAATGATCACCAGATAAAGGAGCAATTAACAAAGCAGCTTCTGTTAAGAACAGAGAAAAGTTTCAGAGCAAGTAGTGGTGCCGTGATGTTTCTGTTCATCTTGATTGAACACCTTAAGAGGTGTCCATCTATCTACTCTCCATAATTGTTTTATAATACCAAAAATGAAACTGAAAACAAAAAGTGAAAGCCATCCAAGGCTCGCAGATCATTTTCTTGCTGACATACATTCAATTCTCCACAGGTAGCCTTCTGAGTGAGGCAAAGAGCCACTGGCTGATGGAGCTAACTGGGACTCCAGAGCTGACCAAAGGACAGGAAAGCTCTGCCAAACACAAAGACAGGTAGTGCTAGAAGGCAAAGTAAGCCCACACTTCTGAGATCAGTTCAGACTTCTGAGAGATCAAAAGTGGAAGAAGAAATCTTGTTCAGCAGAGGAGACATTGAGAAAAGCACCAGAGGTACATTGTGGTGAAGATCAATCAGAGCTTTACGGAATTAAATGCTCTTTTAGCTTTCCTTGATGGAAAACTAAACCACCATAGAGATACTGTGATGTCTGTGATAAATATATGTCCTGAAGACAGAAAGCGTTGCCTAGGGGATATAACACAGTAATGCTAAATTACAAGCTGTTTTCCTGAAGGACAACACAGCTGCTTTCTTTAAAAAAAATATATGGGGGATTCAAGCTGGACCTTATATTCATGTTTGTACAAAAGAGGGTAAAAGTACCCACTGATTATATAAAAGCTGTCTTGCAGAACTAGTAGGATTTAAGGTGACAGATTATCTTTTACCATCAGGTGCAAAATGCAGTGAGTCACCAGGGAACAAAATCATTGCTGTGAAGCAGTGTTATGCAGCTGGGCTCCAAGACAGCCTCCCTGCTGGAACACAGCGTGTACGGGGAGGCACTGCAGAGCCAGTGAAAGCGAGCCACCAGAGCGGTTACCCAGAGACAGGACTGGTGGAGTGGTCAGCTTAGCCTGGCTGTCGGTCCCCTGGGTTTGGGGAGGTGAAAAAAAAACAACAGAGACTGAAAACAAAACTTGAATCACTGTCATGTCTAAAACCCCTTAGTAATTGTCAGTAGCAGGAGCTGTGAGCTTCCTCCAGGGAAGGACATTCTCCCTGTCGTGCATGCTGCGAAGCATGTGGAGGCCTCAGTCATCATGATAGTTTTATCCTCCCTGTTTTAAACCCCTCTGTCTCTTATATACCTACCTGACATGCCACCATCTGAGACATCTGAAAAAACTCCTTTGATTTCTAAGCAGCTGACATTTTAAAGGTAGGACAGAGTGAGGAGGTAAAGGGAAAAATAAGAATACCTGCACAGTTTAAGCATGTTGGGCTCAGCAAACCTGTCAGAAACAGCAAACACAAGTGATAAAATGACATCAGATCATCTAACAATCGTAGATCTTCAGTTTATCTTCAGGACCGTTTTCCATGTCTTTGAAATGAACATGAATTCTGTCAATGCTTCCCTTTATAAGCTGGCCCTATATGTCACCTATTTCATGTTTCTGTGGAGAAGTCACCTCTTGCCTCTAAGCCAGCAGCCTCCTGTCTCTGGCTTAGAGACACTCAACTATCCCCAGGACAGATGTGACTAGTATTTCTTAACAGCAGCATTTTAGGAAGCAAGAAGCAATACCACAGACCCTGAACAACCCCTCAGCTAGAAAGGTAGGGATGTGATGCCAGAGATCTTAAATGGGATAATAAGAAATAAACCAAGCTGATGCTTTCTTTTTCAGACCATAGAAATTCAGGGAAATTGAGTGTAGAGGAAAGAAAAAGATTGGAAACTTGTGTAACGGGTCATCCAGCTTTCTGGAAATCTGCAAAAGACCAACAGTGGGACGCCTTAACAGAGGCAAAAAATATTTGGGTTCTGGGCTGTGACTGCATTGTCAGGCAACGGCTGGAGCAGGCTGAAGTGAGAGCAGCAGTGGATGAGGATTTGAAAGGAGACATCACATGCAGAAGGGACGACATGAAGGGGCATATAAGGAGCAGAGGATGCTGGGGAGGAAGGGCAGGAAGGCACAAAATACAGGAGCTGCCAGAAGAGGGGATGTTCATTCCCTCTTTGGAAGATATTCATGATACACAGATACAGGCTCAGAAACTATTCCATGAAACATCAGGGTTATGGCACTGACTCCCTCACAGGCTAGAAAAATGCATGCTTGAAAGGAAAAGGCCTTCAGGGTAGGATGGTTTGTTATTTGGGGTTTTAAACTGACAGAATCTGCTGCTGACTTGTAAGGTGGGGAGGTATTAACTCCTGAGAAGGAGGAACAAAAGGCAAGGATTGCGATCCTGCGAGAAAAGACAAGGAGCATTGCAAGTAGNTCGCAAAGGTGTCTGTCAGTCAAGTGGGGGAGCAACATTATGACAACCTCTCTTCCAGGAGCAGCAAAGACCAAGATTTTATTCCCTGCAAAGCCAGCCAAGAAATTACTGAAATGGCTGTTTTAACAGCCAAAGCTAACAGGGAGAGAACAAAGGAACTCCAGATGCACATACACACACATCCATCCATCTATCCATGTCCTCCTTTGGCCTCCAATGAGCCAACTTCCACTTAAAGAAAGTCTCTTACATTGGTGAGAAAACAGGCAAATTATTTTGCTGCTGTAAAACAAAACTATCTCAGTTTCAGGGAGGGGTGCAGAATGGGTGTAACTTGCATGAAAATATCTGAGAGTACTGTTAACATGGAAGCACAGAAAAGAGGTTAGATTTCTTTTGAAGGAGCCACTCTTGTTTAATGAATACCAGCTTGCTGTCTTTACTGGCTACCTCTCAAAGCACGGCTGCTGCCGTGACTCCTTGAGACAGACAGGCTCAGGTTCCAGAGGGGCTGTTCTGAAAGCCCACAAACACACAATATTGCTGCACTTGCTGTTATTCACTTGTCAGTATTAAATTAACAAATACAAATGCAGAACTGTGCTAAAATTAAAAAAAAAAAAGAAGTTCCATTTGGAAAAAACTTTTAATATGAGGAAGTTGCTTGTTAAACAGAGAGAAATTTGTTGTTCAGCTGCACTCAAAACACAAGAAAAGGGAAAAAAACATAAATGTGTGCCAGGGCAAAAGCACCACTGTCTTGGCAAGAAACAGAAACATTTGCAAGCTTCTGAGTTAGTATTCGAACAATGGGGAAGAAAATGAACTAGAAAAACTGCCTGATGGGCTGCTGAGAAGAATCTTCCTCCCTCTGCTACACACACAGATTTTTGTGTTTTCTTATATCTGGATAAGATGGACTGATGGTACAACAAATAATATCTGACACGGGAGTTATACAAAAACTGTGGTATCAAGAACAGAATTTATAGTGGCCTGCACTCCTTGAATTCAATGGCAATCAGATGAGCAACAAAAGTATAATCAACTACCACTATTCCTTTCTACCAGAATATACTGAAAACTCTATAAGCTTTTTCACACAGTTGCTATCGCAGTATAGGCTGATACAAAATAAAAACCAAAACACTAAAACCAAGCCCTGAATTCTTGGTTGAAGGTCAAGGTGAGAAGAAATCTTAAGCCTGGCTGTCAAATATCTGAAGAAACAGATTTTCCAGTGTTTGCTTTGGTCATTTTCCCTATAGTGGATAACTTTAATAAATTACCCTTAATCCTTCATCAGAAGTCTGCCCTTCTTCAGTTTTATCCCATGTTCCTAATCATCAACTTCTCAAACTGCCCTTCACGTTTTGGAGCTATCTTCACATAGTGCAGGTGAAGGTCAGAATTCCCCGTTGCCAAGCTACTCATTAGTATTTCCTCTTAATCCTTTTCCTATACAAAACAAATTTCTAAATATTGCCTGTGTCAAAGTAAATAATTTTAAATATACATACTTAACTTGGGGTTGGTGGGAGGTAGAGCTGCAATTGTTTGCAGTCCAGGAGCTTCACTTTACTGGATCCTTCCTAGTGTGACAGATGCCAGGTCAGAGTGTGTGCACACACAGAGCATTCCAGGTACACAGCACATCCAGGTCCTTACCAGCACCTGTGATTCCTGACCTTCTACACCCAGTTTGCTTCTAAACACTTTGAAAGCAAGAGCACCCTATTCAAACCCTCAGTGTTCCAGCATTTGCTAAGCAGTACATTCTATTAGTGAATACTTTCACTGCAGGTTAAAATTCTCAGACGCAGATTATACAATGCACTGAGAAGTATTGGCTGGGGGAAAAAAGCCTGTCATACATAGCAGGACTACTGATAATGTGCAGTGCATTACACTGCAGCAAAAATGACTAACATCAAAGCTAAACAGGAATGATTTGTATGGTTGAGACAAGTAGAATAAAATATGTATTTTAACTTAATCAGTTTTTAGGAACACCAGGCACAGGTTAATCCTTTATAAATATGTTCACAGAGTACATTAGACACCAGCCCGCCTACACAAAATGAATGCAGCACACACTCTGATGTATTACAGAGGCAGGATAAATGAGGGAACTCTTCTGTGTTTGATCTGGTTCTGCTCTGTAATTCAGAGATACTGGAGATGGGTGGTGAGTTTCTCATTGATCCCGAAAGAACCAATAATGTTGAATCCTGTGAAATGCAAGCTTTGTAGAGGATTGGAGGCTATGCACGAAGGACATTGTAGCTTTAGGGGCATATTCTCTTCTCTGGAATGTAACTGGCATTCACAGAGTCATACATATCCCGGGGAAACTAGACCCTGTAGCTTAGCAATACTTAAAATGCATACCTAGCTCCACAGGCAATTATATCACTCTCGTGGCTACATCTGCATCCAGTTATCAAAGGATAGATTTCCAGCAGATAATAAATGAACCTGCAAATTAATATCTTCAGAATTTTGAAACAATGCTAAATTTGCCACACATCAGCATTTAAAAATGCAGCAGAACGAAGCCAGAACATCAATCCAAGTCTAGGATATTTAGATAGAAAACACAGAGCTAGCACATAGATATGGAAATAATCAATTCAATTTCCCCCACCCCCCCCATTCTTTCCAGCTTTTTAAACCACTTACTCCAGTCCTTGCTTCTCTGAACTGTATTTTGCATGTGGTGGAGGTGTCCATCATGGTGTAATCCACAGTTACTGCACAACAGGGTTGTGAATTTTAGCTAATGAAAGCTTTTAAAGGTACAATGAAATGCTCAGATGAAAGGCAGCAAAGAAGTGCAAAGTATTATTACAGCCTAACCTAAATTTTACTGAGAGCATTCTTACACAGGATGGACACAGCATAAATGCGTGTTACAGATGATAGCCTCC
>WAAG01034938.1:37738-102853 GCA_013390105.1 Tichodroma muraria | reverse complement strand
GTTTGGGAGCCTGCATGCCCTGCAGAGAGAAGAGCTGTAAGGGGGCAGTGTTTGATGACTGCTAACAGGACCCAAGCACGCTCCAGTGATTTTCTGTGCCTCACCACTGGAAAGCAGCTTAAGCTGCAAAAACCCCAGATTCCGATTTCTGAGTCCCTAGGTACATGTAAAGCTGCCAGGATTTCCAGTGTTAATCTGAGCTGGTGGTAATGACATTGCATGCACAGTCCATGAAGGGAACATCCCTCACTCGCTGCGCTGGAACACTTGGTGCAGTGACTCTGTTACCTGGGTTAATTCCGTCTCTGGTTTTCTACTATACAAAATCCCTGTACCCATTTTCTAAAACTTGCCTTTAGTTTTTGTTTTTCAGCCCACCTCTTCCCATTCCACTTGGTCACATGGTTTTATCACAAGAATTTTTGTCTCAACCCACCCTCTTCGCTCATAATGCTTCTCCAAAAGTTTTCAGCAAGTCTTAGTCAGAAAACCTGACTTCCATCTTCCCAGTGACTCTCCTTAAAGCTTTTTCATTGCAGCCCCATCTGCATCACTCCTAATATATGTGAGGGACCAAGCAGCAGAGATTTCTTACCATGCATTATGCAGGATGAGTCTACACCTCACTCTGGATTCACACCAAAGGCTGTTCCCAGTTGAGTGCGACAGAAAAGGGAACCACATCTCTGGAACCAGGGGATCCCAAGCGGATGGAGATAACACTCCATGTAAGGGACCCCGCCCCAGCCTATTGGGTCTCACAGACCAGCTGGACCTCTGATTTTCCAAACTGCTTCTCAGCCTGCTTTGCCAAATCTCCATGCTCCTCACAGCATGTCCTTCTTTAAGGGTTCAGTCACACTACCCTGAGTCATTCCTTCCTCCAGGCTTTCCAGCATGGCTTGGCATCACCAGTGTAACCTGTGAACTCCTCAGAGCATGCAAGTACTCTGCACCTTGTTCTCAGTTTAGCCCGGAGCCAGCACTCAACAAGTAGTAAGTCCCATTAAGTCAGACCTATTGGAGACACCAGTTTCCTGTGAAAACCCAAGGAAGTTGCCTCCATGTCTGGCAAGAATATGTGTTTGTCTCAAAGGGATGCAGGAGCAGACTGATGGTGTCAAAGAGATAAAATGCTTCTGGCTACAGCAGCAAGGGACATAGTGGCTTCCACGTCTGGTGAAACACAGGGAGAGATTTATATTGTAGGAATAAAGTCTGAGGAATGAGTAACCATTTTACACTTGCAGTAACCTCTGTAATGCAAAGTTCAAATCAATTGGTCCATGGAGATATCACAAACCTTTGCACCTCCTCTATACTGGGGCTCTCAGGCAGGAGGTCAGGAAATCCTTTAGGCACCGAAGTGGAAGGTGACATTTTCTGGAAGCATCTGAAGGCTCAACACCCACATAAGAGAAGTCTCTTCTTCCCTGCTTCTGGCTGAAGGGAAGTAAAAGCTGGGATGTGGTTTTGAATCCCTTGAGATGCTTTGTGGAAAGCAAGGTACAGCCTTGCCCATGAGCACAACCTGCTCCTACACAAAGCAGGAGCAGCAATGCTGGGGGACCAAGCAGCTTTGTGCATCCCCCTGGTGATGGAGGTCCAGATAGCCAAAAAACAGACGTTGTGTAAGGTCTTTGCCAAGAAGGGAAGCACCTTTCATCTCCTTGTGCAACTCCATCACCTGCAATCCTACATCCACATTTAACATATAGTTTGTTCCTTCTCTTTATCTAACCTAAAATACAGTACACAAAACAGAGCCATTTGCTTGCCTTTTATCCCCCTTCCCCTTCTTACCTTCTCTTCTGTGGGAAAAAGTTTGCCAATGGCAGAGAAATAAACTTAAAACCAAGGACTGGGTTTTGTCAATCTTTCTTTTGCTTGCCCAAGGAACGAGACAAAGGAAGGCGTCACCTGGAGAGGCACAGCATCAGCTACAGCACTGTGTGCATTCCTGCATTTCTGGAGCCTGGCAAAAATAAAATCTGCACGTGTGTTTCAGCGTGTGTGTGGCAGAGGACAGAAGATAAATGACTGCAGTAAGTATGCCCCTACACAGTAGTGCAACCACACTATGAGCTGTGACATTTGCCCCATTAATCACCTCTGCTCCTCCCTGTATCCAGGTCCTTTCCACAGTCAGTGACACACACCATTCCTGGCTTCAGGGAGACAGCTGCTCCTGTTGATTTAAGAAACCCTTAACCAGACAGGGATCAGGAAGTCAGGAAACAGTCACATGCAATTAGAAAACTCCTAAATGGAGCCAGAATTTAAATTCAGATTTTTTTTGGAAAAGAGAAGATCTGTTATTTTAAAAGGATGGGCTAAATATGCACCAAAAAGATGCACCTTCCTCCTTCGACTTTCATTTTGTTTTCATTCTGTGAAAAAAATAATTTTAACATTTTAATGATATGAATCTGTTGTTTATGAACTGAGAGTGAACAGATGAGACATTTGCTGTGCCCCTGAGTGAAGGACTAATCTAATAATAGCTGAATATTGCTACCAGTACTTAAATGTACAATGTAGTGGATGATGTGTCTGTTGAAAAATCCAAACGTCTAATTTTGCTGTTCACCTAGGAGAGCAACAGCTGGATCAGCAGTAAAACTCACTGCTGATGCTCACTTCTAGTGGATACACATGACAAGAGATAAATAGATTCTTTACATCCAGTCTCTGCAAGCTGTGCAGTTTTCTGAGAACCCAACCAACTCATATTTATACATAATTCTAGTGGAAACTTAATGTATCTCATTGGGGTGTTCAAAATGAATATTTTGTTTTACTTAATAAGGTAAGCACTCCTCCTTTTTTCTACTCCTATTCCCTTTAGGTTACAGCTCTCCTATGCACAGTACAGATGGATGCCAAACTCAGTCATTAGATACACCCTGCATTTCTCAGTTAAACTTCTGAGGTTAAAGAAAGGGACTCTGAGAATAAAAAGAAATCCCAGCCTTGCAAAAATTTCTTCCCCTCCCCACTGTCTGTGCAGTTTTACTTGAGTCAGTATCCCTGATGTAATATATGTGTGGATAAAGCTCTGTACACAAGTCTGAGCTCACAGTGCTGTGGGATCCACGCCATAATTCTTCACCTTTGAAGTCAGTGGGAGCTTTAGGGAGAATAAAGAGGAAGGATTGTGGAGTGGTTACGACACTACCCTGAAAAAATGGTTCTGCTCCCATGGGTGATACAAATCTCTTACATGATCACAAGCATGTCATTTGGGTTTAAACCTTCAAAGGAAACTCAGCACTTAACCTCCACTAAGTGTCTTTGAAGCACTTGACTTTATTCCTCCTGTCTCTCAAAAGTCCATCTGTAAAATGGGGACAGCAAGACTTTCTACCTTGATGTTACATACAAGGCACTGGCTCAGCTCTGGATGGAGGGACCCAAAGGAAGATCCAAAGTCCAACACAATGCTCAGCAGTAACTTCTCTTCCCATAAATTTCCACAGAGCTTGGATTCTGCTGCAATCATTAACATAAGAGCTAACAAGATACTTAGGCTTAGAAAAATGCATCAGCCAAAACTCAAGATCTATGCTATGCTTTCAGCTTTGTCTGTAGAGACAGAGAGAAAGAAAAGACAAAAAAAAAATAAAAAAAAATATATATATAGGTACAGTCTTTTATCACATTTAGGGCCTACTGCCAAAGTTCAGCTAAAAATTCATGGACACGGGACTACATTAAAAGTACATTTTTTTTATTTACTATTTTTTAATATTTGGACAAATATGCTGGGGAGAGGCACAATGCCAGAGTTATGAATATCTATCTGCAAATAATTTTTTTGGACACAGATAAGCACCATCATCTTTGATTACATTTTTTTTTCCTACTTTGGATTTATTGGTTACAGTGGAACTGCTCTAGACTCTGTCCAGTATCAAATCACTATCATATGTGGAGTAACATCGTTCCTATTCCTATCCATTTCCCAATCCTCTGATAACCTTGTTTAGCCTCGTTCTGTTCCAGTGATGAGAGTGTATTTCTGGAATGTGCATTCAAATTGTAATATCCTATCAATCAAAAACCAACATTACCAACACTGGAATAAAGAGATGTGTGCCCTTCCTCACCTGCTTGTGGGCAGAGGTGATCTTCAACCATAATTCTACTTGCAGATGGAGAAAAGGAAGCTGGGACAAGGAAATGGGAAACCAGCCCCTGCCACGAAATATAGGATTCTAAAATTTCCCAGCTATTATCTTCCTGTATCTTGGTCAGTCCTCTTGGTTTTTGAGACTCCTCTCTCCCACTGTCCTAATCAGCAGATGATTCCAGGATTTCCAGCCTCATCTCCTGAGAAATATCCAAACTCCAGACTACTGCATGTACAGCATCATCACTGACAGTTGCAGGGGAATCTCTTAATAAAGCAAATGCCTTGTTTCTGTATTTCTCCCTCTCTCCCCAGAGGGTTCAGAGGCTAAACAGAGAAAACAGAAGGCAACATACCCAGGGTGAAAAGGGACAACTATGGCAAGGCAGAGAGCTGGCCATCAGTTTCCAGAGTTCCAGTCCAGCACCTCAATACAAACTCCATCCATCCCTGCCTGACAAGAGGGCTCCACCTCCACACTTGTAATCCTTATCTCCAGTTGTGAGCAGGGAGTCGTTCCCAGATCACGACAACTACATTAATTTTTTTAAAACATGATAAAGATTGGGTTCTCTTTATTAGTCTTCTGGTTTATGAGCTTTATGTGGGAAGAAGCCAGAAGACAAGTACGGGATCCCGCTTTGAAGGATTTTCCCTGCACCATGCAGGTCAGGAACCTTTACACAGTCGACAGCACAATGCAAGATAAGGATCTCAGGAGCTGACAGGCAGCTTATGGGGGCTGCCAGGGAGCCAGAGCAGCATCCCAAACCCTGCTGGCTCCTCCAGCAAACCGAACGGCCCTAAATTCACACCAGCCCTTCTTGGGTCACAGGCTGACATCTGAGCTCTAGTTATCATTCCTTTACGAAGGGAGGATACCCTCCTGTTAACCAGCCTTGTCAAGGCATTGTGGCTTTTACTGCAGGGCTGCAAAATATACTGCCCTGGACTTGGAAGACACCTGTTTTCCTCTGATTTATGGACCCTTCTGGCATCTGGGAGAGCAATATCCTCTTACTGCAGCCCCTGATAGGAGGGATTGAAATAGTGCAAAGTGAATGTGCTGTGAGAACAAGTATCTCCACAAGGAGGACGCGGCTGCCACAAAAGCAAAAGATGCTGCCAAGTCAACTGGTTTTCCTCCAGCGCTCCCAAGCTTCCATCATGAGGGAGACCAGCAATGGCCAAGGAGGGAGTGTCAGGTTAAACTGATTTAACCCAAAGTCCAAAGTTGGCAGCTGCCAGGAAGATAAGCTTCCAGTTTGTTATGGAAAAGGGAAAGCAGGAAAGAGCAGTCTTCAGTTTCAGCACGTGATTAACCCATTATGGTTTTCGTTTAAGCACCAAAATTTTAAGTAATATATTAAAAGTCTGAGTGGACTGTAAAAGAAGTCTTTCATCGTTGGAGTAAAGTTCACTTCTATCACTCCTTTCCCTTTTCCAGAGTTGGAGGAGGGAAAAAGGCAAAGATACTTTTTGCTTGAAGGGAAGTGAAGAACATAAGCAAGAACATTTCTTGAAATCAACTCTGGGGAGCCACTTTTGGCCATAAGCAAATCCCTGCCCACCTCCCATCAGTGCTCGTGGTCCATAGATGTTGCAGTTACATCACAGCTCATGTTAGTGAGATTTCTGTAACTGGCCTCTCTGATTTAAAGCTAGTAGCATACCCCTCAGCATGCCATGGCAATTTAAATGTGAAAACAGAAGTCTTTGAGTTTCAAACTGGATACCTCAGTTCTAGAAGCCACTGGAGCATCTAAACTTGTAAATGCAGGAAAATTACAAATGGGAGAAGATGTGGAGGGGAAAAGCAGGCTGCATGCCAGTGAAGTCTCTCCGGACAGTGAATGACACTTTTGAAAACCAGCTCTGCAGGTGACACAAAAGCTGTAGGAGCCATTGCTGGCCGGTGTGCAAGGCTGCCTGCAGGCAGGGTGGGCTGCAGCCCTTGGACACTCCTGCATCTGCAGTCTCAGCCCCCGCTGCACCTGCATGGACACCCTCCCTGGGAGCACCAAACCCATCCCGCCAGGGCTGTTCCTCCAGGTGGCATCTGGCCAAACAACAGCTGTGTGTCCTGCCTAGTTCTACCTTCTCTGTCCATTTGGGCCAAAAGAAAACATGTTTAAAAAAAAATAAAAATAAAAAAGCAGAAAGGGCACAGGGATGGGCTGTGCGTCTCACACACTCACAGCTTGGGGGGTGATACTTCTACCCCTGTTAAAAAAAGACTTTCAACAAATCCCTGAGAAGTCATGACCTCCATGTATGTTTTCTATTTGTTTTTCCACACCAGTTAAATAGCTGCTTTCCAAGCACTTGGGGAAAAAAAAGGGAAAGAAGAAGCAAGCAACACCAACTCCTCCTCCAAGGCCTCCCTCCCCATCCCAACCCCATCCCTGCTCCCCTTGGTTGTGATGCCAAAATATGCAGCCGGCCTCTATCTGAATGAATGTTTTGATTAAAGAAGTCTTAACAAAACAGTCAGAACAATGATCCCAGCCCCCTTTCTGCAAGCTTCGCCCAACTATGAGGAGTATATTTAGGACCAGATTACAGGGACCTGCTCATTAATTGACTAAGGATGACAAGCAGTGTATGCAAATAAAGGTTTGGGTTTCGGAGGGGAGGGTAAACCTTAACAACCTAATGATTCTCCTGCCTTTTAACATTGGGATTTTTTTGAGGCCAGCTTTCACGAGCTTGCAAACATATGGAAAAGTTCAAATTTTTCTATTTCCCTTCCAAATGCTTTCTTTTCTTTGACAAAGAATATTTTTTTTCTCTTCTGACACTAAAACCATCACCTATTATATTGCCATGACACCCAAGTAAAGATACCGATCAAAGGGCAAAGCAGGGCAATAAAGTGAAAAGACTGAGGCCAGAAGGTTTGGGTTTGGGGTTGGTTTATTAAAGAACTGCAATTCTTTTTCCAAAGGTATTTTTCATTTTGTCTTCTGTTACACAGTGTGAGAACAGCTGGTTAGTAGTTGGTACAATCTCAGGCTTGGTTGTCTTGGATATATATTGTTCAGGGCTCTTCAATGAGTTTCTTTCTATCCCTGTTTAGTGAGATTCTAGGAAAAGCCTGAATGTGTATGTGAAATTTGCAATATTATTTTAACCTGGGGCGAGTCTGATCCAAAATGTATGACTTGCACAATAGCACATAACTTAACAAGGAGCAGAAATCTGGTTCATAACACAACAGCAGCTGGGCTGGACATGGGACCTCCGGAGCTGACACTCAAGGGAGTGCACTGCAGAGGTAGCTCTGCCTTCCTGTTTGGTCCTGGAAAAATTCCAGGCTTTTCCCAGTCCAACCAGCTTTCTAGTTATGCTGGCATCTGAAACAAAGTGGATGACAGCTTTTGAACTGATTTTAACTTTCTTTAAGGTGGGGTTACTTGAGAGGTCTAGTACCAGATGAAAAAATGGAGAACATCTCAAAAAAAGCCTTTAGAATTGGAACAAGTACCAGTGAGGAGAAAAATAAGGAATGACTCAGATCAAGTTACCCTTGAAATGGATTTCTTTGCATCCAGGCTGGTGGAACTCTACAAGCCTTTGGGTTTATCCTTCTCAGAGGACAGAAGATCTTGGTCTGAAGTCACCATCAGAGAGCTCAACCAATTTACACTGGAGATACCTATCTATGGCATTCACCATTTGGTGATGCACACCAACAGTGTCAGATCAGGAAATGTTGTGTCCAGGAGTACCCAAGAACACAGTCGTTTCAAAGTCTAATGCTAGCCCTGCCAAACCAACCGAGTTACCCCCTTGTCCCACTTTTCACAGTCATAATGAGGAGCAGTCATACAGTCCCTCACAGTCATAATGAGGAGCAATATATCTTCTGGATAAAACAAGAAGAAAGAAAAAGCACTTTTTACGTTCAACCAACAAGATACTATTAAAAATACTAACAAGTCTTTTTCATTTCTCTTTAACAAGTATTTCCAAGAAACACTTCATAAACCAGCTCTTTAAAAAGAAGGGAAAGTAAATGCTTTACAGCAAACATACAGCACTGCACAGAAAGCACCTCCAACTCCACATATTTTTTACCAATCACTCTTTCATACTCATTTATAGTCTATTACTGTATTAACAAATAGAGATAGTCAACAATCCCTAAATGTTTTAATGTAAATCAGCCCTCCTCTGTAGGTGACTATGTTCTTTTTCCAATAATGCAGCAGTCTGAAAGAAAAATCTTAGCTTTTAAATGTCTTATTCCAATTCCTCCATGACTCTCTCTTCTCTCACATTGCTTTCTTCATGGAAAGAGGAGGGAAAAAACTTCCAAGGTAAAACAACTCCAAATGCAAAGATGTCATGAAAATTTTCAAGCAAGAACAACGTATTTTCAAAACCTGTAGCATGAAAATTATCTGGGCATGTTCCAGATTATTAATAAAAAAACAATCTCTGCAATGTTTTCCCCAGCACTGTCATCAACAAGTAGACTTCAGTCTCAATCTGGATCTGCAACCAATTTTCTGAAACACATAAGCCAAAACACAATATTGCTCCAATCTGGAATCCTGTTTTGACATAATACGAAAATTAGACTCTGAAAATTTTGGCTACACTTCTGTTTTTTCATTCACTTCCAAATGCTCACAGTGTACCAAAACACGGAGCTGCAACTCAGGTGCAAGTGGAAAGAAATGATGACCCCACCACAGCAGAGCAAGAGCTCTTCTGAGTTGTGGGAAGGCAGCCCCTCTGCAGCAGCATCTCAGAGAGGAGAAGGTGGGGGACAGGCTCTGCTGGCTGTGGGCACACGCAGCACTGAGCACCCGGCTGGTGTCAGGACTGCCATCAGTGCCCTCCTGACAAACACTCCTGAAGCGTGACCGACCCTCTGCCTGGACCCACAATGGGGAACTCGTGGGATGGCTCCCCTGGTGCTGGAGACAGTCTTGCACTCGCTTCTCTGGAAAGCCCACGATCATTTTCCCTGGAAGAACGAGAGGCTGTGCCAGTTCGCCTGCACTTTGTTACGGCTGACAATGATAAGATGCTTCCAGAGCGCTGTGTTACAATAGCTGTGCCTTCAGTTCATGGATTTATCTTCCTCTGCCCTAGATAAAACTCCATTCCTTGGACAAATTAGGTCTGCTTGTCATTCAACACTCTACCTAATGGTCTCAGCTGTGTGTCTCTGCAGTTACTGAAGCTGGAGCATTCCACAGATAGTTCTCATTGATTTGAGAAGGGAGCCAGAAATTCAGTTGTATTTTATCCAAAATGACAACGGGGCAAGTTAATGATGTAATTAGTATTATCAGGACCCTTAAATCTTAAAGGACAGGTTTCAGTGAAGGATGTTAACATTTTTAAAGGGGTATGTAACACAACCTGGTGATTTATAAACAGCAAGGGCCTTGTGAAGTGAGGCACTAAACATTTTCTTTAGTTTAGGGAGCCTGATACTGACATGGGCTTAATTTGTGAATCTCTAATGTCATGTTATCAATGAAGCCTAGAAGGCATAATCAAGATCATCATATGCTTTTCAGAAGGCACTATCTAAATCCACCCACAGCATTTCAAACTGCAGAGGCAACTTGAGATATGGATGGCATTATTCGAGTGAGGTATCCAAAAGGCTTGGTTGTTTCTGATGGACACAGCTTGAAGGAGGAGGCATAGCACCTGAAAGGGGTGGAGACCTGTCTGCAAGCTGTGGTGACCACCAAACAACTTCACTGCACAGCTTGTTTAACCATGTGGGATGAAGTCAAGACCTTACACCTTCTGTCAATGAGAAGATCCTTAAGCTGAGCTGAGCACAAAGCCTGTAAACTGGGTTAGTCACTCAGTTGATTTGCTCACTTTGATATCCAGGGGTGGCTAGGCCTGCTGGGATAAACACAAAGCCTGCTGAAGGCATGGAAATATTCTCCATTACTTCAGTGGGCTCTCAATACAACCTAACACACAAACGATAAAAGCTCCCCGATGAAAGACGCTTTGGAAACGTCAGGTATGACTCTTGCCCCATGCTGTTAACCCTAAATTTAAAAGCTTAAATTTAACCCTTAAATTTAACCCTAAATGGGTTAAATGCTGTTAACCCATGCTGTTAACCCCTAATGCTGTTTACCTTAAGAGGTAAATAACAAGTATGAAACCTGGGTAGTTGGGACAGTAGAAATCGTCTACAAAGTGATCAGCAAAGCTGCAGATATCTGGCATGCCAGCTCAGCAATGAGAGAGGAAAAACCATCTTCTCCTCGGACAGGAGCCTCTCCTCAGGTCAGGAGAAGGGCTGGGGACAGAAGATGAGAGACAATAGCTGGAGACCACAGCTACTATTTTTGGGAAAGGCTGAAGGACAAAAATCGCAGCCTTGGATTTTCAATTTTCCTCTTAATAAAGAGTACACAGAGGTACGAGGAAACATAGAACCAGCGAATTCAATGCTGGCAAAGATTAATTTCTTTTACAGAACTGTCCTTAAAAATTGAATAGCTCAAAACTGACCACAGGAAGTAACTGGTGCATAAAACCCCCCACAATAGATTGCTCTGCACCCTACTTTTTCTTCATGGAGGCTTGGGGTCATTAGGCAATTTCTCAGCTGTCTCAGGTAAAAAAAGTATCATCTGGAGACAGATAATTTTCTAATTTTGAACTAACAGATTTTTTGCATTTTAATACTTCTGGACACACTGACCTCAATTCCCTAGTGAGAACTTCAGACAGAATACAGAAGTTAAAACTACTGATCTAATCCAATCAATTTTTGCTTTTAGGGAACATTTACAAAAGCAGAGAAAGAAACTGACTTCTTTGATGGGAAAAATAGTCTGGAGAAAGAGCAGCAAATACACCCAGCCTATCTTTAGCTTAGAATACTTTTTCTTCAGTATCATTTTGACTCTCTGCCCAGAAGCCTCAACATAAGCCTCTTGATTGCAAAAGTCACAAGAGAATCAAGTGTTTGAAGAAGGCTATTGAAAAGAGACATGTTTCCTACTCCACTTTTAGGTCATAGTCTTATTAAACTTACCCCCTTAAAATTTTACTAAGTTTAAATAAGGATTTTTACATTTGGGAAAAATACTGCTTGCAAACAAAGTTTAAAAAAATGGAGAGGGAGAAGAATGATGAATGTAATATAACCACAGGAAAGCAGAGGTGTTTCCTCTTTCACTGTTCTTAATTAAAATAAAATTTTAAAAACCCACTGAAACTGAGAAGGATTTGTTTACTCCTCTGCTCTCATCAGGACTGATGGCTCTGGGAAAGGAAAGAGTCAGGGACATGGGGCCCTGCTCACACCCCTTCATTCTGGGCACCCTGGCTAAGCTGCACATCCCAAGCCCAAGGTGAGCAGCATCTCCCTGGGGTGGTCCTGTCCCAATCCAGGGGTGACCAAGGAGCTGTCCTCTGACCTAAAACCTGCTTGGGACTAGGAAGTGCCTTTCCTCACACCTTTCCTCCCAGCACCATCCTGTCTGTGCAACCCCTTAGCACAGTCTTGGTCCCAGAAGGACTCTGCCCTCTCCTCCCAAATGCTGCAGGACTCAGGAATGCACAGGAAACCGCACACTTTCCAAACTCTCTTGGGGAGGCTGAAGAGGCTCAAGGAACTAATCTGTAACATGTCAGCTCAACAGTGCTGGTATTTCCTCTTCTGGTCCTTTCTGCTCCAAGATGATTTTTGCTCTAAAGGCACCTCAGCATCTTGCAGACAGCTACTGAAGCTGCTTCCTCTCTAAAGAGTCACACTGGAGGCATTTAGCAAGTTACTGCACTCACATAAATGCTCTCCCTCTCCCTGCCACTGTCCCCACAGCGACCTTGGACTTCATCACCTCCTTCCCAGTCCATGACCATCAGCTCTGAACTGAGCCAACTGATGGACAGTTTACCTTCAGTCTGCAGCTCCTGATAACCTTCAAGGGACTTCAAAGCATGAATACCCTTAAACAGCACCCCAAATTAGTCCTCAGAGAGTGAGAGTCCCATCCTTTTGCAGTTCTCCTGAGCTGCACTGGACAGAGCTGAATTCCCTGGCCTCCAGCACCCACACAGGTGTTGATTCTTACAACTCCCTTCCTGATCTTTTGTTCCATTCTATGTGGCATTTCAAGGTTGTGTTAACAGTACCAGCTCCAAGGTCTTACCAGACCTCTAAAGAGCTGGGCCAGCAGCTGGATACCATGGAAGAAGGGATACACCTTCTAAAACCACTGTGGCACTCCTGTCTCCCAAGACTGGCATGGGTACCTGCCCTGAACTGCAAGAGACTCAGCACATGACAAATCCCTGTGCCTGCATTTACTGTCTCCAGAGGGAGATCCCACGGGGGATCTTTCATGTGTAATATCTGAGCCACGCTAATCTAATTTGGTAACCAAATGGCAAAAACTCTCCACGACAGACAGAGTCTTTCATCCTTGCAAAAAACCACACAGAACAAACTTTGGAATTACCCCAACTAGCAAAACCTGACTTGAATAGAGAGTTTATTTTACGTTTTAATTTTCTATTTTGTTCTGCTTGCAGTTAAAATAAATGGTATATAGCTGATTTATAAAAACACTACCAAACAAAAAACTCTTTACCCAACAGTACTGCACAATATTTAGAGTTCTGCAGGGACCAGTATACATAGAGGGATTTTAATTTTCCATGGCCTGTAAGCGTTATAATCTCCATCAACTGTGTGCACTCTGGGACCATGACTAACACCAGTGCTTGAACTCTGACTGGTTGCTGGCTTTTTTCTTCTGTCTTTAACACTGTTTGAAACTCACACTCGATCCAATAATTTGCAGGGATAAAGAAGTTTTTACAGCAAACGGTTCCTCTCAAGTCTAACCTACAGGTCTGTCATAGGACAATGTATCAATAAATCAGATGTGTCTGTGTGTCCACGCAACTGCTATGAGTGACCACAACTCATCCTAGGGACAAAGGCTTTACTTATTAGGAGAAATTACACTGGTGTAGATTAAAAGGTGACACAGGACATTCAGACACCAGGACTATGGTGGGTTCACTTCACGGGTTTCACTACTAGCAGACCTTTCATAGCATCCATGGCAAATGTTCCACTACATCTTGCTTGTTTATTCCTTGTTTATCATCTGTGCTATGCCTCAACATTTCAGGAATAGTTACAGCCACTGACTTCTCCAGAATCCTCTAAAGTCGTGAGCTCTCTACCTTTCCTAACTCATATTTCACATCTTTAAAGATGTATTCCTACCCAAGTTGCTTTCTCCCTTTCTTCCCTTACTTTTCAGTGCAAGGCTGACCAGAATGAACAGCTCTGGCAGCTTTGGTACCACACAATCTTGTGTTTCAGTGCTGCCACGTTAACCACACTGGTATGCCCTGCTCAGTCACACTAAAACAATGCTTCATTTTCTAGGACTGAGTTAACTGGGACACCAACGGGGTTTTATCCCATGTCGGGGCCCCACTTGCTTGCCCAGCTGTTCTGCTGAGAAACAAGGAACCCACAGAGCCCTGTGGAACCCAAGACAGTGATGGCAGGATAAAAATGTCTCAGAGACCTCTGCCCCAATCCACAGACTGAGCTTACCCTATCTCAGTTCTCTCTGGAAGTCACACAGCATTCCTTGATTTGTATTTGCTAATGGTAGACTGCTATCATGATTTAATTCATTCACTGGCAAGACATAAAATACTGTGGCTGTCAAATTTACACAGGTTTGCCCCAAGTGAGTCACTACACTTGAGACAGGAATCTGGGAATATTGATCAAAATAAAGGAGATGCTGGAGATGACACCCAAAGACCAAGTTTTCATGGAACTAAGTGGAATAGAGAAAGAGGAATCTCAGTTTGTCGTGAAGCATCAAACTGGTCTGGAAAGCAGATTTCTGCTCCCTTGAGAGTTTTTAATAGCTTTGGATAACTAAGATAAACACAGACTGAAGGGCTGCCTGAGACACAAAATTATTGAATTATGACATGTTTGAGAGGTTATTTACTTTATAGAGTATTTACATAAGGTCCACTTCCTCTCCATATATAAGCTCAAACATTACAAACATTCCCCCTCCACCCTTAATGAGGGGTCTGCATTCAACAGCCCCAAACATCCAGAATTAACCTTTTTTCAAGAACATCCCTAGGAAAGTTTTCCAGGCAGCCCATTCCTTGTTCCTAGTAAAAAGCAATAGGACAAGAGGAAACAGCCTCAAGTGGTGCTAGGGGAGGGTTTGGATTGGACAACAGGAAAAATTTATTCATCAAGAGGGCTGTCAAGCATTGGAACAGGCTGCTCAGAGAAGTGTTGGAGTAACCATTCCTGGAGGTACTTAAAAGACGTGTGGATGTGGTGCTTGGGCACACAGAGTAGCTGTGGACTTGGCAGTGCTGGGTTAGCAGTTAACTCGAGGATCTTGGAGGTCTTTTTGAAACTAAACCATTCTATGGTTCCCCAGAGCCTGAACAAAACCAGGGAAATTCCACTCTCTCACCAGGCAAATGAGGCACGTGTGGAAAGAAAACACAGGGCATTAAGAGGAAGAGGGGGAAGAGGAGTCAGAATATGAAGTGATGATTGGGATATTGCTATTAAAGCAGCTGATTTTTCTGCAATTCTCCGGCCCATCTGGAACAATTCTGCTCACCTGAGAAGTGTCATGGTTGAATATCACAGCATTCAGGTCTCCACAGTTGTAGTGCTTGATGAGATCCTCAGTGGTGTAAGGGGCCTGCAAACTCCCTGCTCGAAGGCTTTCGTGTTGGAGCAGGGTTTGGTTTAGAGCAAACAGCACCTGCAGAAACACAGGCAGGAAAAGAGAGAAAAAGTTATGGCAGGAACCAAAGGATGGTTTGGTTGGCAGGAAAAGATGGCAGGAACCAAAATAACAAGGACTAAAGGACAAAATTTGAAAGACTTTTCTGCACCTGAAGTCTATTCTCTCGATCCATTCTGGCCCACAGCAACAAGGGATGGTCTTTAGGCATTCCCAAATGGAAAAGCGTTCAGGTGCAAGACACTATTGTACTGTCCACAGAGTATAACCTCACAACAGATACATATTGCTCAGAGGTCACAGTCTCAGAACTCCTGGGCTCTCTGCGCTGGTAAATTTGCTTCATGACAGACACTGGAATGAAAACGCCCCTAAATGAGGAAACTTCTACTGCTTCTGACTGTTTCCTGGACCCTGAGCTTAAATCCAAAGTCAGTTGAAAGGTTTTTGAGAAAAAAATCAAAATCTTCTGAACTTCTGAAGTCAAAGGTGTTGAACTGGGACTTTGTGCAAGCTTGTAGCAACAGAAACTTTAAGAAATTCATTATTAGTCTCCCTTCTTTTGTCTTGACTCCTCCATCCACCCATTTGCAAAGATAACAGAGATACAGATGTGTAACACTGTCCCAAAAGACTGTTCCAGTATCCCCATCTCAAACTTGAAAAAAATCCAAAAAAGGAGAAGCACTATTTACTGAGTAATTTTGGGTAACCAAAAAATAAATGTCCATAAATATTAGATTTTTTTTCCCTTGCATTACCAAACAGAAAACAAAAAAACCCAAGCAAACAAACAAAAAACCCCCACCACAAAAAAACCCCACACCCCTCCAACAAAAATAACAAAACCAAACAAAAAAAGGACCAATAAATTTCACATGAACTGCCAAAAATCTTTTTAGATTTGTGACAGATTGTGGGAGTAATATACACCAGTTATTGAACCACCAAATCTGGGCTTTATATGTCCTGCTTTCCAAGAACCTTATGAAGAAACTTGATAAAAGGTAGATGAATAAATCAGAACAGCAGTGAAGACTTTTGTCATGAACTACAAAAATAAACAAATACACTTTTCCTAAAATAAAGTGGTATGTGGTGACTGCGAACTCAGAGTTCTGAAAAATTACACTTATGTGTTATTTTTCCTGAAAAAACTCCTGCACCCCTCTGTCTCATATTTCACCATTTTTTGAGATTTTCTCATTTATAACAGCAGTGCCCTATCCTTCCCAGAGAATAACAATCATTTCAAAATCTGGGTAAGGTAATCCCTGCTGAGCTGCAGTCTGGGACCTGAATTCTTACCTTCTTAAATTTTAGCAACTGAACCCACTTCAAGGAGTGAACCCAAGAGGAGTTTAAAAACAGCAATTTACATACGTATTTGCAGGATGGAAGTTTTTCTTAGTTTAAAATCATGATTCCCATTGAAGTTTATCTGAAGGTGAAGGAAAGGAAGTTGCAAAATCTCATGTATATAAAAAAAGAGCATCAGATATTTAATTATTAATAATAACATTTATAATGTTAATAATATTAATAATAACAAAGGATCCTCAGGGCACTAACAGCCTCAACAAAAAGTTGTTCCATGCTAACTAATTTGTGTATGCTAAACATGCATACACAAATTTGGTTGAGGAAAAGCAAATGCTATTTTTTAATTTACTTAGAAAAATAAAAGATGGTCTTTCAACTGAACCTGTTATATCTCAGTTTGGCAATTGGTTTCCCATTAAGAGCCAAGCCTAAAAGATTTCCTTGCCCAGATCTAAAGGTCTCTTCAGGTTTTTCTACAAAGAGATCAAGCTTTCCCAGGACCACATCTTGAAGTTAAGCATCTTCCTAACTTAGTTTTTCCCTAATTTAAAAAATATGCAAAAAACACAGTTTGAAAAATTTCTAACGTTTGAAAGGATCTGAGCTTTTTCTTTTTCCCCTAAGGGCTACAGCTCAAAGAGGAAATGGTTCATCCCAGGATTTCCTGGGGATTCTAAACATTTTGACTAATAAAAATAAAAGCTTAGAAAAACATTGACAGGAAAAATGAGAGCAGAGGTTTTCCCAAAATGCTTTTAGCAAAATCCTTCTCATTTTTGATTTTTTAAACAATGGATGTTACTGGATTTTTATATAGAAAAATATGTATACACACAGGCACACACACATATACAAACCACCAACAAGCCCTGAGGGCAAGACTGTGTGTTTTATGATAAAATATTAAGAAGGCAATAAACAAATCCTTACTTACTTACTTACTTTACTGCCAATGCCTTTTTACCCCACTTTTCCATTTTTTTTAATTTTTTTTTTTAATTTTTATTCTGGGGAAACCAGTCCTGTGCATTAATGCTATGGGTCTTTCTCCTCTAAATAAGTTTGGAATTACTATTATTATATTGTCATATTATTTCAGTCACATTTGCAGGGAGTTAGAGATCTTGAAGAAAGTCGTCTATGTGTTCCTCAAAAATCAGCCTGCAGAGAAGTTCACAGTAAGAGTTCATTTCTTGTAAGACACCAAAGACTCCATATGAGAGAGAAGTAGTTATCTTGCAGTTTTTGGCAGGTGGCCCCCATGATTTCATTAGTGCCAGGATGTTCATGTCCCTGCTTTCTGCCTCAGAGCAGCTTTGGGACCTGGAGGTGATGCTGGCCACCAGCTGAACCCATCCAGCATGTTGCTGTCACCATGGGGAGCTCAGCACTGGGTTCAAACTGCAGCCCCAAAAGCTACTCCAGAGATTTTATTTTAGGAGGAAAGTTGAAATCAGAAACTCAAACACTTGAATATGCTAAAGGAAAACTGTAATTAACCAATTTATAGAGAAGTCTTGCTTAATCAAGCCATAACCACCATAGATTTTGGTTAGGTGGCTCAAAACAAATTTAAAGAGAAGCGGAGTCTCATCACAGGTGCCTGCTTCCTGGCTGGATTTGTAGACCATTTCCTTCAGAGTCAGGTTAAAGCCAGTTTAAAAACCGAATTTATTTTTCCTTGCTGTTCAGATAATGCCACAAAAACAATGCTATTTCCTTCCCTTCTCTCTATCTTAATATCAGTGACCTCACGACCCCCAGCCTAATCCTCTATCTGAGTTAAATCTCCCAGAGCTGCCTGAGATTACTGAACAACTGATGACTTCAAAATAAACACACTGAGAGTGACTGCCTATACACAGTCCCACCTAATAAACAGAGCAGACGGGATTTGTTCTGGGAAGCCATGGGAAGTTATGACTTTGGCTCTTGGGAAGTGCCTTTTTATTCACACAATTTATGGTCCTCACCCTGGTGTGCCTTGAAGACATTTTTGCACGTCTGTCTCTGGCCCCACCGTTTGTGGCTGACCAGCCATTTAATCTGGGTGGTGTCATTCCCCCAACACAGAGATTTTATTTTGGGTGTTTGGAGACACCAGTTCAGCCCTCAGGGTAATCCTGTTTTACTCTCAGTGGGAGTGGGTTCCACTAGTCCTACACAGTGCCAGGGACCACTGGTCCAGACATTTTTGGAATTGTTTTGCTCAGCCTTTGGACCTCTCAACGAAAAGGGCTGGACCAGTGAAGACTTCCACTGGCAACTTTACTGATCAGCTTGACACTCAAACAGTATTCCTCCTCTCCATGCTTCTGGATTACAGAGCCAGGAGTCACAAGAACAGAAGGAATGGGTCACAAAAGCAAACCTCTCATATAAATCAGCTTGAATGTTTATGGTGTTTAATTTCCACCTTCAAAAAGAGAAAGCATTATAAAACCTCCAAACCATACATAAAGCAAGCAGACACAACTGCAGTGGGTCCTAAGGTCTTGAGGCTGGCACTGCCCAGAAGTGTTGGTATCAGCAGTCATCCTTGAGACAGTTTGAATTTTGTTTTGCAAACACATTGGTGAGGTTGGAGGTTTGATTTTCTGTGATAATTTAATGAGAGTTGCTTTTTAGGGAAGTAACCCTCATCTACAGAACAGATCTAGAGAACCACTGCCACCTTTTTGAAGAGGGAGGAGAAGTGAATAAATGTGTACTTAAACTGGGCTTAGGGACACTCCAGCCTTTCCACCAAAAATCATTTTCTTCATTGAACTTGGGTTTGGGAGTAAAGCTAGATGAAAATCCCATTTGTTCCAAGGTACTCTCACAACCATTCACATATTGTGTTTTATTGTGCCAGGTCAGCAGCTTCAAACTGGACATCTGAAGGCTCCTGAAGGCCAGCACCATGTTAGTGCTGTATGTGATAGCTAATGAGGAGAAATCATAGGCTCTGGGCCGGAGACATTTCTCCTTATCTGTGTCCGCCTGTGGAATCAAGTGGAGAGGCTGCCAGGTTCATCTCTTCAACTTCTCTAAGGCCCCAAATAATGCCACCACAATGGGGAAAAAAAAANACAAAGGGGAAAAAAAAAAAAAAAAAAAAAAAAAGCCTTGTGGGAACATGCAATAAGCAACCGCAAAATAAGACAAGGAAACCTTATTATAAAATGCTTGAGCGGTCCCAAATCTTCTATGAAATATATTGGTAATAAAACAGACAACAAATTCAGGAATTACAACAGAAGAAACACATCTTTTATTAAGTTTAAGACAAATTGGAGCTGTGTTCTTCTGGTGTGTTTGCTATACAGGAGACTTGAAGATGAAAGGCAACCCTAGGAAAACTCTCAGGCAAAGCTTTGCATTCACAGGACTCCAGTAGCTGGAATTACAGGATGACCCCTGCACAGACCCATGATTAATAACAATACCACAAAAACAAGTACTTAAATTTCACACTATGATGTCAGCTCTTGAGCAGGCAACTTATTGTTTTCCTTTGCTCTCTCTTTTGGACATGTGCCACCACAATGCAAATACTAAATAAGCACTACTGGAAGTGTTTGAGTGACCATATCCTGTCAGTGCCCAGATTGCAATTCCAGAAAAGAAATACCCACTCTCCTACTTGGTTCAAAACAAACTGCAACATAAATATTGAGATACACGGTTCTGCAGATAACTACAATTCTGTAGTTATCCTAATCTGTAATCAAACAGAAAATCAGATATACAGTTTCAGGTCAAAATAGTTACTTGGGAAAAAAAAAACAAAACAGAAGAAAGAAAAATGCAAGTCCCTGATTTTCCAGATTAATGAAAAGCAATAAAAGTGCTTGCCCAAATCTGTTCAGTTCCATTGGTTTCCAGAAGACGGGTTTCCCCTTTCCTTGAATCTCTTTGCTATTGCTAGGAATTAGTGAGCTGTGAAACTCACCTAATGAGGTCAGCATCAGGAAATAGCTCTGGAAAAACAGGTCCTGGGGGATCTACTAAAGGACTCCCCCAGTGTCCAGACAAAATCCTGGATGCATCGGCACATTGTACAGCCGGGGCTGTGGGAGGAACGTGCCCAGCTTTGTTGTTGTTTTTCCTATAAAGGGACAGCTAAGGAAAGTGAAACTATTAACTCATCCACTGGAATTTCTACTCACAAACCGTGCCCCCTGTTAAAGCTGCTCATAAAAGCCTTTTGGCTAGTTAGTTCCATATGTTTCCCAAATCCGCAGTTATTGCTTCTGAAAGGCAGGAGTAGTTAACAGTCTGCGGCTTGGCACTGACCAGGGAGACCTAGGGACCTCGCTCTCCCTCCTCCCTTTCAAACTGCCAATTAACCAGTTTAATAAACCAGTTTGAATCTGACTGAGGCACTTGGAGAAACCCCAAACCACCACCCATCCTACGGCTCAGCCGTGACAGTGACACAGCAGTACGGCCCAGGGCAGAGCAGTCACGCCACTGATGTGCAGCCACAGGACTAAGACTGGTTTTCCTGATGCTGGGAAAGCTGCAGGGACATTGAGGCCCCAGTTTTCAGGCCTCTATGCCCAAAGCTCCAGCTGAAGTTGACTCCAACAGCTTGACTTTAGCCTACTGACTTTTCTCCTTATGTAGAGATCCTAGTACGAATTTGCCCAGGTAATTTTGTTTTTTATTTTATTTTTGCTGTGTTTTGACTGAATCAAAAACCAACAGAAAATTTCTAGACATCAAACACTGCAAAGTGCTCTGCATGAGAACCCCATTCTCTCAGCCTTAAGTTCCCCAAACCAGAAAAGGAGTCTCCTGGTTGATGGCAGCTCACACATTCCCTGGGCTGACCCTACTACATACTGCTTCTGCTCCAAGTTCCTGGCTTCAGTAGGGCTGGGGCAGGCACAGGGTTCAGTGAGACCTTGGAGAGCAGCAGTTTGGGGGATTGGTGGGTTATGTGATAGAACAGGCAGGACAGCAACAGTTTGGGCTCTTAGATGCACATCTTCTCTTGCACAAAGTCATTAAGACAACAAAGACATGGAATTAATTTCTGTCCTGAAAGCACTTTTAAAACTTATACTATAATACACTATAAATACCACACCCACTCTAAGTAGTTCAATTAAAAAAAAAAATATCTTAAATAGAAGGTCAGCAGCAGCTGTTGCAAAGGCAGTATTGGAATACTGAAAAATTTTCTTCTAATGGCAGTGACCTCTGTTATGTACTAAAGGTACTTAAAGTCCAGATTAACATAGGAGAAAGGGTGGGGGGAAAGAGCTTTGATAGGGAATTTCCATCCTTTCCCCTTTTGTGAACCACTACACTGATGGAAGGATGTTTTAGTTTCAATGCCCTCAACACATCATCAGCAGGGTCTCTTTTTGCCAGTAACTCAGCTTGATGTCCAACCAGTCACAGTGTGAGTGAGCACTGACTCTGTAAGATAACTCTGCTTTGGTGAATGCCCACATTCAAGCTTAGGAAAATAAATTAAGAAACAACAGGAAGACAGATTTGCATTTTAATCAGAACTGAAACTCTGGAAGGGACAGAATTACTCCTGTTAAAATTGCAATCTAAATGTAGGACTTGTGTGGATTTCGCATGCAGGATTTACTCGCACCCAGTACTTTCTGCACCGGTCTTGTTTCTCAGCTGTGCTAAGCTCAGCAGATTAACTTTGATGGGTAAACCTATCTAAAAGGCTAAATATTTTCACCAAATGAGTTACACTCTGAGCAGTCTAATTCTGCAAATGTTTTTACAATGAAGTGCAGTCAGTTCCAGTAACCAACACTCTTCCCAGCAGTGATGGCTTGCAGGACTAAGTGTCACTGTTTAGACTTCTGCACTGGAGTCTCAGATCTTGTAAACAAAAAAGAAAACACTCAGTAAAATCAGTTCATACTTCTGGCACGAGAGAGCACTCTTGAAGGAAAGGTTGAACTCAGAGTGGCTCTAAAGCAAACTCCTCCTGCCTAGAACTCACCTCAGCTATTCAGTTATGTGACTTAAAGAAAGGACATCCTAGACAACAAAACACTGCATATGAAATGCTGACCACGAACCTAAAAATCTCATATTAGTTTTAATCAAGTCAGACATGGTGGTGTAACTGCTTTGTCTTCTTTCTTTACACCCTTCATATTAATTTGTGGCAAAGTAGTAACAGGTCTTCCAGGGCTGAGCAGCCGGCAACAGGGTTTGATTTTAAGCAACCCATAAAAGATATAGGAAAGACTATTATGAGGGCAAAAGGCTGGAGTGCTCAATAGGTGTGAATGGACCCAACTCCACCAAAAGAAAGGAGATGGACTGTGTGACACTGGATGTCTAAAGCAGCAGCCCTGGAAGGGCTGAACAGGCACAGAGGAAGGCAGAGACATTTCTCACCCAGTAGTGTTCCAGTGGGACAAACTGGACAGGGCCCTGCTGCCTATCTGGTGGTGCCCTGGGCTGGCTGCCAGACTGGCTCCTGCACACCTCTGAGTCCCCACAGTTTCCCCCTGTGCCACCACCCCAGCAAGCCTTGCTCGGCCTCCAGCTCCACTTTGTCATTCTTGTCCTGGGGGTATCTCACCACTTACTAGCCAAGAGCAAACCCCCGTATTCAGAAACCCCAAATGTGGCCTCAGCGTCAGGGAACACCCCCAACACACACACCCCATGTAACACAAGAGCTCTGTGGGCACTGGAAGCTTGTGAGGAGGCTTCTGGAGAAGAGCAGTGTTCCAGGAGAGGTGCCGCGGCGTCTGCAGCACGTTGCTCAAAGGTGTCATTGAGACAAGAACAGTCAGCCCAGATAAGCCCAACAACCCCAAAAGTGTCTGGTAGCAGATACTTTGGGAAAGCACGTAAGAAATGAGGTGAGCAGAGCGTGAACTTTTCTCAGACAACACTTCCCATCTTCTGGACATCTGCCAGCTAGGGACCTTGTGAATGAAAATACCTCTTCTCCTATCGCTCCTTCCCACCCACCTCCTTGCTCCCCATGCCCTCACCTCAAAATTATCCCCGTGCTTGGTTACACCACTCTCCTGAAGAGCAGCCATCTGCCTGCTCTACGCAGAGAGGAGCTCTCAGCCTGCTGCTTTGCTCAGCAATTTCACTCCCAAATGGAAGCCTGGCAGGACGCCTGAAGGGCAGCGCCCACGATCACTTTTCTCCACCTTAAATGGGCACATTGTCCCTTCACCTTCAGAGGGGGCACATGAAATCCTGCCCAAGAACCTGAAACCACGTTTGCGCTCGGCTCACGAGTAAAATTGTTACCGGGCCCTTCTGGGGTTTCGATTTTTCTTTTTTTTGCCTCCACTGTAACAGAAGGAATGTGGGAACATGCCCTGAGTGGAGCAGACCAGTTGGCCCCGGTGACGAGTGAGCTGCAATGAAAGGGGCACCCTCATGGAAAAAAGCAAAGCTCTGGGGCAGTTTGGGGAACTCCCAGCTTTAGGCACCCAGCCTGAGACATTTTTTTTTTAAAAAGTCAAGTTTCATGATATGCTAAGCATCCACCCACTGAAAAATGCAACCTGTCCTGGGTATATTTAATTTGGGGTTTATTCATATTACTGCTTAATTTTGAACTGTTGCTTTTTAATTACCAGCTGAAGCTACATAGTAAAATGGACTTGCCCCACAGGCATGTTTTTCTTTCTCTTATATTACAGTGAGGCAGCAGATTAACTCCTTCAGCCATCCCAGCTTAACACCTCACGATGCCAGCACGGCCCCTTTCCAGACTGCTGCTCCTGCAGCAGGAACGGCTGGAGGGGACACAGATCTTTATGTCCTGAATTTCCAGCTCCCAGCCTGGGGCATCAGCACAAACAGGTGCCAATTTCAATATGCGTCTGTCCTGGAGAGTAAATCACAGCCCATCGGGAAGGGGAGCACTTTCCAGGGAGCCAGATGGAGCTGCAACCTCTGGCCGAGGACAAACACTTTGGGGCAACAACTGTCTCAGCTTTCTAGTCTCCATGTGAGCACCACTGAGTTGACAGCTGTAGAAAAGGGAATGTTTCCTAAGCCTGAAGGGGGCTCAATCCTCATGAGGTCCAGCAGGGAACGGGAAAAAAAAAATAGAAATTACAATGCAAACCAGCATAAGAAAAGGAAAACTTCAAGAGGAAGCAGTGAGCTGAACTCATCAGGGATAAGCACTTGTTCTACTGTTGTTTTTTCCTTTAGTTTAGCATTATCTCAAGATGAAATCATTTTATTATGCAACATGTTTCTGCCATTGGGCTACACAGTGACCAGGCAGGGAGTACCCCATGTCTGTTAAGAAACACAGGGCTTGATCTGGGAGCTGCTCTCTTTGGGTCTCTCCCACCTGGAGAAAACCTATGCCCTTCATCAGGACAGATGATGGGACCCCACCTGTGCCACTGTTACAGGGCACAGAGGTCCCTGGGTGGCCTTATGAGGACAGCCCCTCTCTCCTCCTGGGAATTCAGTTACATCCTCAGGGTCAGGTTCCAGTGCAGACCTTGCAAAGCACAGGTGATGGGCAGTGCACTGCTCCCCCCTCGTGCTGCCTCCCTCTCCCAGAGTTGCTGCATCAAAGCATGAAAATGGCTGAAGCAGGTGCTCCCCTCGAGAGTGTTGCAGCCCTGGTGCAGTCTACATAAAAATTACCCAAAATTCAGTTAGCCAGGGAAAGAAGGTGACCTACCCATCAAATCACAGCAGCTCAAATTTCTAATATCATCTGCTTGCGGCCAAGCACTTGCCTTCAAATTAAGCAGAGGCCAAGAATAATTACTTACTATTCACTGAGATATTTACATCAATTATTCAGCAAATAAATTCAGCTAACAAATAGCTTCAAGGAAACTGCAATCTATTCACAGTCAAGTTGCCAAGCCAGAAGAAAATTATAAAATTAATTATTTGCAACAAACTCCTCTGTTAGCTTTCAAAGTCAGAATGATAAATTCAGACACTTTATTTTCTACTATATATTGGCTCCCTCAATTTAATGCTCCTGTTTATGAATTATGGGAGGTTATAGCTGTCTCCTGAAAGATAACTATTATATTTTTATTATCATTGGAACTAAAAGATCTTTTTGCTTGAAGCTTTTTAAGCCTAGCCTAAATAGTCTCCAGTCACAGAACACCTATGAAATCAGCTACCAGTGAGGATATGCTGTGAAAGAACCAACAAAAGTGTTCTCAGATTTTTGCTCTCCTGGCTAGAGCCAGGAACCAGATGCTGCTGCAAAACATTTATTTAAATTGGCAAATTCTGAAGAAAGCACTTCATTCAAGTAACACTTTCATTTTCTTTTTTCTTCCAGCTAAGAAAAGATGTAGAAGAATATTCTTTGCACAGCTTCATATATTACTGAAGGTGGGATATTTCCTCACATAAACAAATAATAAAAAGAGTAATTAATACTGTTTTCAGGCACCATTTTGGTCTATGCACATTAACAGCAGAGAGAATACCTGACAGAGATCTGCCTCAGGTTCACCTTCTGCCCCTTTAGATGCATCTCCTCATTCCTTACATGCACTCACAAAAGTTGAGCCAAACTCCTTTCCCCCCTCCTCTTTTTCCTTGCCTGTTTAATACTGATACTCTGTAAATAAATCAACAACCAAGCAAGCACACGCTGCCAACCCCTGAAACACTCCATAAATGTCCAGCAGGTTTTCCCCTCTCCAGCTGTGCTTCACCAGGAAGATTCCCAAAAATCCTACAGCCACTGAAGGCATTGAACATGAGGACACAGCTCAGACAAGTCCTAAAGACCCCAAAGGGAGAAAAAGCAACTCCCAAAAGCAAATGTCTTAGCTCTTGCCCTGGAATAATATGGATGGATAACTGCCTTTTGCACAATCATGACAGTGGGGCTGCAGCTCAGATGCTGCAGTCCACTACTCTACCTCGGGAAAGAAGAGAAAATGTCCAAGGAGAAATTCCATAGCTGTGGTGTGGGTACTGAGCAGAGCACAGAGGATTGCTTCCAGGTTTGACTTCACTTCCTAAGGCTGACTCCAATGAGCACAAGGAGGCTCATCCGGTGTAATTTAGCATTGTTCTGATGATTGACACCCACTGAAATCCTGCCCACACACCCCCGAGGAGGAGATGGGGATGGTGAGGAAATGACATCCTCCAAAACCTGTGGGGGATCAGCTCATTTTGGAGATAATAAATGATCTGAATTTCTTCCCTGCCCCTGGCCTTTCTACCTTCCAAAAACCAGGTAGGATGGGGAGTAGGTTCAGGTGGCTTTATAGGCCGTTTTCTTTCCAGATGGGAGTTGATCAGATTAACTTGCCCCAACCATCCTTTACTAATTCACTTGGCAGGAAATTTTGTTCTCTGTTTATATTTTGTGCAAGGGCAGCTATGCTTTCAATTTAATTGTTCCTCAAATTTGGAATATAACTATAAAATTCTAAGAAACTTAGCTTGGATTTTGAGTAGCAAATGTTCTGGACCACTTAGAGATGAGGTGAAGCTCCTGAATTATTCAATGAAGGCACAAACAATGAACACATCTGAGAAAAATGTCAGAGAGTTTATACGGAGAGGCAAAAATTGAATAGATTGCAAAAGAAGTTGCTCAGGAAACATGGCTTTACTGAGCTCTGGTAACTAGAACTTACTGGATTCAAAGCATTAGGATACAAACATTACTATGACAAAGACTTTGTGGAGTCTTGTTTAAATTGCAAATTCTGACTCTTTTTTTTCTGATGGGGTGACCCCTCCTCTTTGCTTTTAGGAAGCTAAATTACACTTTAGTTTGCCTGTTTTCATCACATTTTGCTTTGGGCACAAATAACCGTGAGCTCTGCTCTTTCTACGCTGATAGAAACTGAAAAGGGATTTACTAAAAAGCAATAAACTATTCCCTCCGAACTGTTAGCCCTACATTTTCTTATTAGTGTCTACCCACCCTGACTCGAAACTTAGCAATGCTGGTTTTCTCCAGAGCTGTCAGCTGAAATAAGCCGGTTGTGTTGCTTGCAGGCTGCATTTGCCAAGGACCTTTCTGCTTTCAAAACACGCCCCCTCCACCAAACACAGCAAGACTGTTGCCCTTTTCAGAATTTCCCACAGGTACATGGCGACGTTAAAGAGGGAACAAAACCAGCATAGCATTTTTCAAGCTATTATCATGAGAATGCTTTGTACACAAGAATGTCAGAGTGAAGCCAAGCCTCGTGCAGAGCTCTGAAGGTGGATGAGTGTACGAGCCAGTGACTCGCAAAGATTACAGACCAGAGCCATTAAAGTCTTGAGAGGAGGGGAAGGATTCCTGATGCAAGACATAGTAGGATCTGAAAAGATCCACAAAATCCCTTTCAATTACAATGGGAGTTGCTCAAGAAAAGCAATCCCATTGTCTTCTCTTAGGACTTTTCACCAGAGCTTTGGGAATGGCTGAGCAGATGTCCCTGTAGCACGGAATGAAGGCTCCAGCCCAGCCCTAGACATCTTAAGGCACTTTTGCCAGCCTCTTCTCTAATAAATTTAGAAGCTCTGGCACCTAAAAATTTCCACATGATGCTGCAAGCCACCTACTGAGGGCTGACTCAAGTGCCCTTGCCTCTGTTACACTGCCTGACCCAGAGACCAACTCCCAGCTGGCACCAGCATTCTTCAGAACTGGGCCTGCTGCCTGCTCCACAGTCCTGGGCAGAGTTTGACCCTTTGTGTTCACAACTAAATGCTACCAGATGGATGCATCAGTTCAAAGGCTGGTGGAAACAATTAAGATTACAGGAAACCACGTTTATCCTTCCACCTATAGCACTGAATTAATCACGGCTGATAGGGATCTAAGCAGAGCCCACTCAAGGCTCTGATTTATATCACTACCTGTCAAGAGATGGCAGAAGATTGCCCAGTAGCTGCTGAATGCGTTTCTCCCACCCTCTCCCTCTCCTGGGGAGACAAATATAAGCCAGGACATTCCTGCTTTGCTCAGGATGCCATGAAACCTAACCTCCTGTTGACACAAGCATTAGGCCCCAGGACTGTATAACAGGTCACTGACAGAAAGATCTAAGATAGAGCTTCCAAATTTGGCTGGCCACACACAGGCAGGCACTGGGACACGTATGTTCCTGGCTCCCAGGGCCTGCATACCTGGGAGTATGTATATACCTGGGAGTATACCTCCCTCTCTCCTGAGGGAGACTCAGAGGCTGACGGACATCAAGGGGGCCTCACCACACCACTTTTCAGTTGTGTCTTCTGGCAGGTCCAGTGGCTGATGCTGCCGGAGATTCCTATGAATCCTATTTCTTTACTAGGTAGCAAAGGTTGGATTTCATTCTAAACACAGTAAAGATCCAGGGAGCACTGGACAGCTGTGTCTTTATAGTTGCTATTAAAAGAATGACAAAAGAGGAGTGACAGAACCCATCCATACCGGGTGGGACTGGAAGTCTGAGTGCCCACATGTGAATCTGAATATTTGTTCTCAAATAAATTAAACCTTCAGTGCTCATCTGCCTGTCAGAAGTCCAGTGTCAAGGACTGAGAGGGGAATCTCAGGAACTGTGATCTCAGTGCTTTCTTTGGAAGCAAATCTCCTGAAGTCTGTATGCTCCCTTTCCCAGGGACTCACTGATGAGCACATTTCATGTCAAGCATGAAAATGGGAATGGATCTGTTACCATATGCTAAGCTTTTCTCCATACTTGGGAGGCAAAACAAAGACAAACAAGGAGGCTTGAGTCAACACAAGGGTTAATTTAAAAACTGAGCTTGCTTAAAATAAAAGTTGTCACCAGGCAGAAAGAACAAGTAGCCATTGAAGAGAAAACTGTTGAGATTTATGGGCCCCATTCTAGAGACATAAAAGGGGAGTCAATCATCATTTGAAGTTTATTTTTTTAATAAGAGCTCCTCAAATATTCCCCCCACTTTTCACTGCCAGAAACGTAAGCTTGTGGCTGTGAAAAAGTTAAAAATTAGGGGTTTCCTAAGTGGGAGCAGAATGCATGGTCGCTCTGTATGACCCCAGCTACTCTAACAGCTACTGCTAATTCCCAGTGGAAGCATCAGTAGCTTGTGAAATAGACTCCTTTCTTTTCTTGTACAAATTATTCCTTTATATTTTTGAACTTCTGAACCTCCTGGCTTAATAACAACTCCACAAGAAAGAAGGAAAATAATTGAGTGTTTATAACAGCACGCATCTTTTTTTATTATCAATCCAGGCTCTGGCACTTTCAGTTCAGCAAGGCTTTAGTCGAAGCTGCTCTGCAAAACTATTCAGAAATGGGAGGAGGAGAGGGATGGGAAGGACATATCCTCCTACATAAGAACTGTGGTCAGTGGACGTTTTTTAAATTTCTCAAAGATATAGTTTCACTATCTTCCACCTACTCCCTAAATTATAACCTACTCACTTACTACCTGTTTAAGTTACATTGCTCCAGCCTCACAGCCTGTGAGCTGCAGCACACCAGAATGTGGGCCATAAAAAATTGCAAAACAAAGCAAGACAATAACCTTAACCCACCCACACATGCAAGGAAAGAAACAAATCAAGGGAAAATAACAGGAATAAACTGTCTTTAGCCTCTTTCTTTTTCCAGTTTTAAATGGAAAGCAATGTGACAGTGCTGCAACAGATGACAGTCTGTTTATTTTCTCTAACAGATCTACAGTTGGTGGATTCCCCTCTACCTCCCAAAAGACTTAGATGGCTTGAATTAAAAAAGGCTAACAGCAGAAAGTATGTTTACTCAATAGGAAATGGCCATGCCAGGCTCAGGAAGTACTCATCCTCCTCCAGCAGTTGGTTTAACAAGCATTAAATCACTGAGTATTACATTGTAGATAATTTGCTGCCCAATATCATCACTTTGTTGATTAATATGTTAACTCATAATAATGACAGATTCATAACAGTACACTTGACAATTCATATTCTGATCTAGACACCCAGCCAGGGAGCAATCCTGTGCCCTCCCAGGTCAGTGGTGCAACACAATCCAACCCTTTTAAAGGAAGATTATGACAAGGTCAGATGAGCATTGTAAGGACTTGGCACACAAAACCCAGCAGCATTTCCTTGAAGAGGCTCAAGAAATGCCACCACCCACTTCAGCAGAGCCCACTGCTCAGAGACACATCTTCACTTTGCTGTCAGCAGGGACAATCGAAACCTGCTTCACTGGAGCAGATCCTGTCAATAAAAATCACCTCTGACCAATACTGGCTTGGTTGAAATTGAGCTCTGTAAATGAGAGCTCAGCATCCTTGAGGTTTTCAAACATTTGCCTTTCCAGCAGTTATTTACAGGTGATTTTTTTTTTTCAGGTTTTCACTGGTATAATCCAGTAGTAACTCTTTCAAGCTGATGGATTTACACCAAGTTCCACCACTCAGTTAATTACACCACAAAATAAGGGGCTCCTGCCTCCTTTGCCTACATACTACAAAGATCAGCTGAAGGGACAAAATGAGAATTAATTTTAGCAGTTTCTTAATGGGCGTTGGAGGTATTTCCTTCAGTCATGTTTACCTAGACATCTTTCCTTTCTTCTTAGTGAGAACTCTTAAATGTAGCTTCTGAGGCCAGGCTAACCCCCCACTAAATTTTCTCCATAAAATGAGGTCCCCTGCAGCTGGAACATGTGGATGGTGTAGGATTGAAGTAGCAGCCACCGCCTGCCGCTCTCCCAACCACTGGCATTTCAAATGAAGTCCATTTATCACAGGCTTACGGTCAGATCTAACCATAAATGAGCCACTCCATGATCTAAAATATTTATTACTTCTGAGTTAGCACGGTAGGATGGAAAATAAAAATCCAAACCCTAAACCCAAACCAAGAAACAACACTGGCATCTCAGTACAAGGCTGAGCAGGAAGCTCTGGGGCTACTGTTCACATTTGTACAGGATATGTAAAGGATCCCTCTCACTTCCATCACTGGGCATTTATTCCACAGGCAGTAAGTGGGTGATTTCCGTCATATTTCTCTACCCTTGAAAATAAAGTGTATGAGGCAGTGGAAGCCTGAAGGGATGAGACTGCATTTGTCCCCATGTTGGTTTTGCAGCCTCCTTGTTCCATGTATTTATTGCCTGTTCTTACAACAGGTGATGGAGAGGGTACAGCACTCCAATTACGTTTCTACAAGTTCTGTGAAAAAAGGGGCAGAGATGATGTGAAGGGAAGCCTTAAGGAATCCATACAGGACTTCATCCTTGAGATGCAAACCCTGCAGATATGATGCTTCCCCTTGCTCTTCCTCACACAGAAAATTTGTTTGGGCTTCAGCTGGATTGAGGATGAATTAGAAGCATGGCCAGGCAGGTTTCTAGCACAACCAGCCCTACAATTGTTCTGCTGTTCAGCCTAAGTTCACATGAGAGCTCTGCCAATGTGTCTCAGTAGTGACTTGCAATGGAGACAGACAGAAAGAAAGAGAGAAAGAAAGAGAGAGAGAGAGAGAGAGATTGAGAGAAAGAAAAGAAAAGAAAAGAAAAGAAAAGAAAAGAAAAGAAAAGAAAAGAAAAGAAAAGAAAAGAGAGAAAAGGAGAGAAAGAAAAAGTTTGTGCCCAGTGGTAACAACACTAACTTGTGTTTAGAAAATGTGGGTCAGCTTTCCTGATGTGGGTTTGGATAAACCCCCTTGGGTAAGAGGGGAGTGCAACACAAAGGGTTTCCTTTCCCTCTTTGAAGAGGTGACAGGAATAAGAAGATGACTCTCTTGTTCAACCCCTAAGGGCTGTGATGCACAGGGATGGGAAGGGCCTCTCACAGAGGGGAGCTGTCGTTAATTAGTGTGGCATTTTCTGCCACTGGCATTGCTGCTTTCTGGGCTAAAACCTCAGTCATTGCATAGGAATGGGTTTCAAATGGTGGACATCTCATTTCTCCCAAGTACTCAAGTGGGGCAACTTTCCCACCAATATTTCCGCTTTCAAACTGAATGAGAAAACTTCCTTTAGCAAATATTTGAAAAACTTTTCCTCCTTCTGACACATTAAAACAGCATAGTTTTAACAGCCATTGTTTCTTTGTCAGTAAGGAAAGAATATTAAGCAAAAAAATCCAAACACAAATAAAAATACAACAAGAGTGGCTTGTTCCTCATGATATAAATTATTCTTTTAAATTGAGTGGGCTAGAATCCACATAAATGGGACAGAGCAATAGGAAACTTCTTCATTTTGGTCCAATTTCCGTGTAAGTATATGGCAATCCTAAGACTGATTTCTATGGATCTTGGATCAAGCCCCACAAGGAATTCAGCACTCTCCAGGTTAGAACAGAAGCTCTACAAAAATACCTTCCCACCATTCATACCAGTTTTAGGTTTCAGAAATGTGACTGAGAGGGTTTCAAGCAATGCTGAAATTCCCTTCCTGAAGTCCAAAGGGGAAAACCAAACAATTCCAAGTGAAAAAGCTAGCAAAGCTGCTGAATCAGCTCTCTACAGACCTCTCCTATGCTCCAGCCTAGATCTGTACGAGAGCTGTGTCCACAAAACCAAACTCTATTTCCTACAGCCCACAGCAGAAATTGAGATCCTTCATTTATTTCAGTATTGCCTTCTCTCCTGGGTTTATTCCCCTTAGACACTGTCTTTCTCTCTGATTCTTTCTTCCAGCTCTGGGCAACTAAATAAAAACCTCGTTTTAGTGATGCAAGGATGCCTCCTTGCTTCTGAGGTTTTGTTCTTGGAGAGCTCCCATTCTTTCTGAGATCAATTTTCTGCAAGTTTTTATTCCTCTTCTGTGCTGGTTTTGGGGCTATGACTGAACATGTCAAGAGAGTGACCTGCAGGCTGCTAGACATTTCTGTCTCTTTGGGTGGGATTTTTGAGGAGCACTCAGAGCTGGCCTCACAGAGAGCTGTCATCCAGAGTTGGTTGAGAAGAAGCTCTTTGGATAAAACCCCAGAGACATCTTTGGGACACTCTACTCACCCTGTTTGTCAATTATGACATGCTTGTATAAAAGACACTACAAAACCCCTGACCCACATAAACCCCACAACCAGTTGGGATTACCACTACTACCACTCCCAAACAGTATAAAGATGAAACTTAGAAGACAACTTCCAAAAAACTTGTTGTCAGCTTTGTGCTGCTCTTCTCCTACTTTCAAACTCAACCCCAGAGAAGTCTCCACCCCCAGGCTTTCAAACAGCAGGAGACATCTCGAGCTCCTTGAGTTTCAATCTGCATCATTGGCTAACTGGCTGTCACCAGAACCACGGTGTCTGGCCATGAGCAGGGCAGAATTGATCCACCCCTGGCTGCTGCAAAACCCTCCTTTGCTCCCTTCACCTCCTGCTCTTTCCAAGCAGCAATTTTCCTTGACCTCATCCCAGCCAAGCCTGGCTGACCGAGGCCATGAAGCTTGTCTTGCAGCACAGGGAGAGCAGCTCCAGCCAGCTCTGCACACCAGGCTTTTCCTGACTCCCTGACACTTCTGATCTGATGGATTCTGTCGTGATCTTGTAAATGGGAATTAGTCATGCCTGGAGGGTCAAGGTTGTCAGACCTCATGCTGAAGTGCACATGTATTCCTCAAAGGAAAACTAACAAAAGCAGGTCCTGTGCCAGGCTAGGAGGGAAAGAAGATATCAACAAATTGACAGAAAACAGCTTCTGTGACTTTTCAGCCCAGCAAGGACCAGGCAGCAGGGCTGGGGGGGGGGGGGGGGGGGGGAAGAAAGAAAAGGGAAGAAAAGGGCAAGTAAGGAAGGGGAAAGTAAAATAAGGAAAGGGAGGAAAGGGAAAGTGAAGGGGAAGGGAAAGGGAAGAGAAAAGATAAAAGAAAGGAAAAAGCTCTACCACCACTCAGTGTACCAAATAATGTCAGAGAAAGAACTCTTACTTTGACCATGGCAGCCACAATCTAGCTAATCACTCAGGATCTTTTACTAATGAGGAAAAAATTAAAAGCACTACAAGATGTGATGAATTCAGACAGCCTGGATAATATAATCCCTTGGCCTTACAATAATGCTGTTAGGACAAAACATACTGATAGATAAATAGGAGTGAACACAAAAATACAGCTAATGAAATTACAATAGACTTAGCTGGTACAAGTCAGCCTAGGTCAGCTAAAAACAGTCAAAAGAGTCAACAATGACAATTTTCCATAGCTCACAGTCCAACTTCCCAGCTTCTAATCAAGAGAGTAAATCCCATCTCTGTGAGCTGCACCAGTTCACATGGACTACGGTGAAATGGAGTGAAAAGGGTTTCTTGTAAGGAGTGAGATGGAGGAGGAGTTGGGGGAAACTGCTAAAAAATTCAAAGTCTGAATTGGCTAAATTGGCAAGTAGTGTGGCCTGACAGGAATGGATCAGGGGAGAGGTAGGGCCTGACATAAACATTACATACATTTCAGGAGGTTTATTTTGGCTTAGTACTACGCTGGTCTCATGGACTGAATGTCTCTTGAATCCACAATAAGCACCAAGGTGCAATAGGGGTAACACTGAGGGATATATTTCAAAAGCAAGCTCCTAATCCAAACTAAATGCTGATGTGGACAACTCCAAATTTATTTTCATGTGGGGACTACATTAAATCTTGCTATCATTTATAGGCATTTTGGGGAGGAATGGGGTAGAAGTCTTGTGCTAAGCATGCAAACCACAGTTGAAATTACTGTGATGCAGCAAGTTAGATGTCAGATAAAGTGTAAACAACTGTCCACATGCCAACCCTTGGCCTGCCACAATGGCACGGGGAAGTAACTTGACTTAATCATCATTTCAGAGCATTGGTGAAGCCTGTTAGGGAGCTCTGCAGGCAGGCAGGAATTCAGTGAGTTCCCAAAGGTCCCATATACCTGATCTCCTAGATGTTACTTTTGGGTGGGTTGCCAATGCTGAAGGAAAGATTAATAAGAGAGATCCTGACCCTGCAATAAACACTCAACAACACTTCTTCCTATTCGGGCTTACTTAAACTTCTGCTGGTTTATCTGCTGAACCACCTCATTTGGTGGGTCCTCTCTGAGAAGATCAAGTCTGATGATGACAGAAGATACAAGAAGGTTTTCCAGACAGATATAAGTTATTCACTTACAGACAGCAAGTTGGAAAAAACAGCTAACACTGGAGAACTGTCCCACCTGGAGATCTCCTTCAGCCTTCGGGGAGGCTGCAAAGCCCTCCCTGTACAAACGGTGCAGAATCTCAGGGCTGACACACAGCACCAAGGACACAGCAACAGGGCACAAGTTCTTATCTAGGGAAGATACTGAACAAAACCAACCCTGCAGAAGCTCAGGCTGTCAGCTTTGTTTGTCTACAGTGCTTACATGACCTTCACTATCAGAGTTTCTCTCGGTGCCTGGCTGATACTGCCCTGAGGGGCTTCACTGGCTTTGCCCAGTGCACTAGTTATGATCTGCAAGAACCAGCCCACTGCCACTTCAGCTGTCCCATGCACCCTTCTGGTGACAATGCAAGGCTGAAAATATGATCTGGGGGTCCCTTCTCACAGAACAGAGACATACTGCAACCCACTTACCCAGAACCACACAGGAAGTCCACGACAAGCCATAAATCCTTCAGGACAGAACTGGAAAATCTTTATTTTCACAGTATTCAAACTAGAGTCTCAATGTATCTGATTATTCATTTACTCTTGACTTTCCTTGTGCAGGAGGATCTGTCAACTTCATCCTTGGAGAGGCTGCCACTTCAATGGGAGAGATGCTGCATTTCATCTACAGAATGGGAGAATGGGGCCAGTTCTGGGCAGAAAGGGTTTTCAAGGGAGAGGCAAAGCTATGCAGGAGCTTGATGCTTCTGTGATAACAGCAGGATACTCAGCTGAGTTTGCTTTGAATGTCTTCCTAGTCATGAACCACCCAAAGAGCTGTCAGAAAAAAGGTGTCGTGTCCTGAGAGAAAACCCAGTCCTCTGACACTCGCTTTCATGTTGATATGAGCCAAAAAAGTTGAAAGAGCAGAATTTTCAACTCTCAAGTGTGACAAAACAGAGAACATCACTTTCTTTGGTGCCAATAAAAGGGAAAAATTCAAAACAGTCTCCTGACAGCTCTCACAGATTTTCCTTGGACAAGCAGCATCACTGGGTTTCCTGGATTATTACTTTTAGTCTGGAAAAAGTTGAGCCTAATCTAAACCCAGCCCCAACAAGAAGACACAACAGACTGAAAGAGTGAGATGGAGGCACACATGGAACCCCCCTCAAACTGAATAATAACCAGCTATGATCCACCACCCCAAAAAGCACCACCCTGCCCTGCTGAGCTGCCACCCCCCCTGTGCTCACAGCCAGACAGAAAGGACTCAATGAGGTGAGCAATAATCCCAAGCAGAGGGACATTAAATGAAAGGGTCCACCTGTGCCTGTAAAGGACACTGAGGCAAAGTCACTCGTGCTTATCAGTGGTGACAGTCAGAAGTGTGAGTCGTCCCTGAATGGCACAAGTGTTCCCGCTTCAGTCACAAAGACATCATTTCCCTGTATTTTTTTTATAGCTATGCTTTTGTTTAAACGGGCCTTTTTTAAGACTGTAGGCTAAGATGGCCTTGCTTCCCCAGGGGTCTCACTAAAAGCCAAACTGCACCCGACTCACCAGTGTAACTTAAAAAGTTAAGCAGTGGTTAGGGACAAGCCACCTCATTCTTTCCAGCCCTGGAATCTTAGTGCATATGAATTTTGGATACTGCTGCAAAAGTGGCACATTACAAATTAGCAACAGTTTAGTTTATTAGTCCCCAAGTGGATTTATTTATGGCACAGAATATATTGCTGTAGGTTCCCTGAGACCGAGACTGTGACGTTACTGAAATTAAAGGGGATTTCATGTGGAAGACTGTGCCAAAATGGACTTACTCCTATTGTGATTTCAACATGTGGTATTGTTTTACCATATACTTCTTGAGCTCGATGCCTTCACACTTTACAAAGATCTCCTGTTGCAGCAGCTGATGGTGCATTCTGCTGAGCTCACTGCCACAGGCATGGAGAGAGCCAAGCAGAACAGGAACCTGGATCCTCCAGCCTCCGGTCCACTTCTCCAGGGAACAGCAGCACCACCTGCTACTCACAGCAGGAATTCAGGACTTCTGGTGCCCTTGGCTGCTCCAACAATAGGGACACATAGGTTTGTAGTGGTGATGCAGAGGGAAAGAGGTTTCCCTCTAGGGATGTAGCTTAGGCAATGTCTAAGCTACAGTAACTCATCCCTTCTCATTAGAGCAATGAAAAAAATACCTTCACTTTTACAGCTGGGGAAACTGAGGTGCAAAACTCAGCATATGCAGCCCTTCTCATCATCTCAAGAAAATCATGATGTCTCTGAGTAAGCAGGATGTTCAGAGGCTTTCTCAACAAAGTTTAGTTCCCTTGAATTTTCTGAGTGAGGGAGCAGCCAGATTCTGATAACATTTTCCCCAATACTACAATGTGTATCTCCAACATCCAAGGGTCCTTCACCACCATGACCAGAACCAGCTCTGGACAGTTAGGAGCCCCTCAAGCAGGTTAACCTCTGAGCACAGCTCTGAGCATTGCAGAGACAGGAAGGGGAAGCAAAAAGCTTCATCTCCTTTATTCTCACACTGTATTAATGTAACTCTTTTCTATCAGTTGGATCTGCCCCATGCCCTGAAAGAAATACGCCAATATATGAACTTTCAGTGCCTGGTGCAATTTGATGGTACACCTTCTTTTCAAAGAACTGGCAAAGAACAACTCCATCTTTGTGTCTGGGACAGAAAGCAACTGCTGCAGGATTCACATTATTATTCACTTTATTTTAGTGTTTTCCCTCTTAGCTGCTAGTGTAAGAGGTTCTACTCCTTAGCAGGATGCTACTGTTTGTCCCAGCTGTGGCTTGGCAGGTGTCACTTCCCCATCAACAGAAGGAAAAAGTGCTGTGCTGCAGAGCTAAGTGAGTCTTCCAAGGCCACACACCAAGCAAACAGCAGCTCCAGGACTAGAAATCAGGAATCCCAAGTGCCTCACCACAAACACAATCCGCTGAGACCACAGTTGCCCGACAGCCAATGCCCACTCCCATGTACTGGAACACAGGAAGTGAAAAAGCAGAGTTCGGTTTTAGCACTGGCTGGCCTCGCTGGAGCAGCTCTTGGCTCCTGGGGAGGGAGTGGGGAGAACATCAGTGCTTACGGGGGGTGGAGGGACAGTGCCATCCCTGGTGACAGCAGCTTTCCTGACAGTCATCACTGCCTGTGCAGACTGAGCCCACGCTGTGAGCCTCTGTGTGAACCCAGCAGCAGGAGAAATACAGGGAGACCATCAAATTTGGGTCCCTTTGTAGGCTTTCCTCCAGGGGTGAGGCTGGCTAGTGTGAATTCCTGAATGATGATGTTTTGGGGGCTGATTCCCTGTCTCTGTTTTCTCTTCAAGAAAGGAGAAGATGTTGAACAGGGTGGGAAGGTGGGGCTTGTACTTCTTCCTCCACTCTCTCTCCTCAGTGAGGTGAAGCTAATGACAATCAGACTTCCTGCCAAGGAAACAAAATCTCCTCAGCGCTTCCTCACCCACTGCTGAGCTGCAGAAGAGTTAAATGAAAGGTGACCTGACCAGCAGAAGGTGGCTTGCACTGTGTGCAGCTTGGTGGCTTGGTTCATCTCCACGGAGAGATTGCAGGGACAGGATCTGTATCAGAAGATGTTACTCATTCGATTTCAGGCCAAGTCATTGACAAAGTGCACACACCCTGTCACCTTCTGCCAGGGACAACAGGTGACAAGAACTGACTGAAATGTTTGGCTTCATCCCCTTCCACATGAATCAACTCTGAATTCAGCAGGGTTACCTCAGCACAGCTCCTCACATCAGCCTCCTTTGGTTTGAAACAACTTTTGGCATTATTTAGTACATCTGTTTCTAGTGCCCAAGGCCAAGATGCTGATTACCAGATTGCTAATTTTAATTACTACCTGGCATGTAGAAAACAAAACCAGCTACATGTGCCATTTACCCCAAGGAGAAAAAAAAAAAGAGTTAAAACTAACCAAAAAAATACAGAACACTGCACTGGAAGAGAAATCTAACCTCCTTCTAACAAAACAGTTTCTGCGGCATTCCTCCCTTCCTGTGTTTGTGTTTCTCTTTTTCCTAAGGGCTATAAAATTTAGCATACTAGGAATTGTGGGTTGCTTTATAGACCAAGCGGTTGGGTTTGTTAGAAGTTGGCTTGAAAGGGGTGCTTCTTTCTGACGGCTACCTGGCTACCCTAACTAGTTTGACACCTGCAAATTATTCATCTTTTTCTTCCCAGAACACATGCCAGTCAAAAGCAGCAAACTTACTTCCTCTGAAAATTTGTGCCTGAACATGCAGTTCTCTCTGCTGAAAGCAACATGAAAATAAAGCTCTGGAACCTTCAGCACCTGCCAAGGAACATCGACTCGACCTTTTTTGAACTGTTTTGGACCAGTGCTTTTCTCTCACCCACCTCTAGATCTTGACTTCTTCGCTGACCTGTGATAATCCTCGGCATAAAGGGCAGTTTAATCTCTAGAGCTGGGCTTTGACAACCCTGCAGTGACAATGTCCTATAGCACCCTATGTCACTATTCCATAGAGATTATGAATTAATTATTCCTCTGAATGGGAAGACGTAATTAGTTACAGACGAAGTAGCACCTCAGCAGTTCAAACCCTGCTGTTCTCACCAAGGTGCTGACTGAGGTTCATCACAGTGTAGTCAGTCAACACCACTGCTCATTATCCACAACACTGGGATTCATTCCACCTCTTTTCCCAGACATGAGTTTCACCAGAGAGAGACTGGGGATGTTAGTTAAGCAGTTGTATTGAGCTGAACTGGTCTACTTGGATGATGAAGGAATGACAGAATCAGTCATCAAACAGACAAAATTCCCACTGGTGGCATAAAAATGTCAGGGCTATATCATACTGTAAATGTCACCCATTTCTGCCGACAAATTTTTATTTGCATTGTTTCTATATAAATATTCTTTTCTAAAAATGTCAGTGAGAAATGCCAGTTACTTTCTGACGATGACAAAGAGAAGATACATGGGAAGCTAAGTACCAGAGTTTCCCAGAAAATCGTAGGGGATTTTTCTAATGGAAAATATTACACTTTTGTTGAAAAATCCCTAATCCTTTGGCCACCTGCCAAAGTCTCTTGGAATGAACAATATTAGGTTTGGCCAATGGGCATTCAATATAGATTCACAGCAAACAGACTGATTTGGTTAAAGCGAGAAAACCCCAACAACTTATACTGTCAAGCACTCAGCTGATCACCAGAAAAGTTCTGATAACATTTTTTAAATGAGGTATATTGAGTATGTCACTGGTATTGACACTAAAGTCAATGAACTTACCCCACTGTAAACCATTTAGCACAGAGAACACCAGGGATCTTTCCTAATCCATAATTCAGCCTGGCATTCTGCTGATGAGGATTTTCCAGAGAATGCTGCAACCCATACTGCTTTGCTGTAATGTTGCTGATTTCCATATATACACAATAAATACACATATATACATACATATACTTTTATATATATCTGTCTTCATAGATATTACATTTATTTATATACTTTGATGTGTTGGATTTAATTTATTATTTATAAAGAAGTGTTCTAGAAACTGTTTAATGTGATTATAAATTTTAATTGAGAATTTCCCTGGTTTTATAAGCAACTCTATATGAGATTAGCACTTTAGAGACTAAAAGACAGCTTTATGAAGAGCTGGATCATCCCTGGTCACTGCAAAGTCTGAATTATGAAGCTTCCAGTATTTCCTGCCTGTGGTAATTAAAGATGCAAACCTATATTTACAGAACTTTCAAAAATTCTTCAAGACATAACTTTTTCTTCTAGAAGATATATACACTAAAACTGTGTCAAAATGAAAAAAAAAAAAAAAGAAGCTTTTAACTGCATTTATATAGTACTTTAAGATCGTTCTTTTTGCCCTTTTCCATCAGGCTGAGAGCAGCTGACAGTAATACAGCCTAAAGGTCAGGTGGGTAGAAGTAGTGTCAGAAGAAGCCCTTCATGGCCACAGAAACCCCACTCGATTCACCATTGTAAGTCTTGGCATCATGTAAGAAGCTGTTCTGGCAACAAGGTATAAACCAATGTGTGAAAGTGTCTCAGCCCCCATGAGAAAAAAAACTGCTCCTAGATGTTACCCAAGCATGGATCTAAAAGCCAACAGACTGGGATTATACTTGAAAACCGTCTCAGCTCCTCCAAAGGTCCAGTATCGTCTTTGAAAATTCTTCCATTTCTTTGGAAGAAGGCCCACAATTCTGTTCAGCTCAGTCTCAGTAGCAGCCCCCAAAGTACCCTATCTCCTAGGAAAAGCATGCTTCACCTTTCTACTTTATTTCAGGCTCTGAATGTGGCAAAAGAAAGATGACTACACCTCCAGTGGCAAAGGGGAGGCACCTCCATGCCGCCACGCATGGGGAAACCTCCAGCGCTCGGGATCACTCCCCACACTGAGGTTCCTCTGGAGCTGACCCCACCTGAAAACGACACAGACCTGAACTTCCCACTGGAGAAAGGCAACTCTGACAAGGTGAGAGCTGAAATTCCCCCTGCTGGTGAAGCCATGCTGTCCACACCTGCCGATTAGGCTGGGGGCCTGGTGCGGCGCCATATTCCCCCGACGTGCACGCCTGCCAGGCTTTGACACAACCGTGCTCCAAAACCAACTCTTCATCAAAGATGTCTTACATTCAGCTGAAATCAAAGAGCCTGAACAGATGTCTCTAAATATATTTTCCCCTTGTAATGATGGCAAATAAAAGCACTGTCCTCTAACATGTTCTGCACAGCATCTGTAACGCAAGTGCCGCAGAGGGAAATCAGAGGGAACAGGGTAGGATGTTATGTATGCTGTGTGCTCTGAGAGTATTTTAAACTCCCTTAGCCTCTGTAATGAAAACCACACTGTCTGAAAGTGAAACACTGCTGATTGTTAACTGTAGGTCTGTTGGAAATAAAGTGAGGGACACAGGGAAAGGGAATTTCACGTAAATCTAATTTCTTCTGTGTCAAACAGCGCTACTGTATTTCCTCCCATCTGCAAGGATACCCTGTGAAATGTGGATGAATGTTATTACAGTCTGCAATAAGCAGAGTTCAAAGCAGGGAAAATTTGGTTCAGATTTGGATTCGGCAGTTCAGAAGTTTCTTCACACTTTCTTCAAACGACCCAGAAAAAAAAGTCTCAAGGTCTGACTTGCCAATCTTATATAAAAACTTTTACATGAATCAGGTTGCTATGCAAAGTAGGTAGATTTAAGCAAATATTTATATATTTTGCTTTTTCAGCAGAACTAAACTAGATTATTTTGCGGGTAGGATGCTGACTGTGATGAAAGAGAGCTACATCACAGTTCCCAGTTCTGTATGTGGCTCCCTGCATGACTTTGGGCAAGTTATTGCTTCTCTTTGTGCTTCATCCTCTTTCTGTAAAACAAAGAGCCTGCTTTGCCTCCACTCTTCCTTAACTAGATAGAAGTAGCCTGTGATACATGAGCAGTCACCAGAAACCAGATGGGGACAGTGGGTTGGGGGGCTCTGACGGCAGTGAGACCTCCTGGTGCCATTGTGATGGGCATTAATAACAGAAGCTGTCTAAGAAGAGCGCTTTGAAACAATTTCCACCCAATTCTGACTCTCTGAGGAGCCAGATGACAGCATATGTTCACTGTGCCTAAATGAACATCCTAGTTAAAGGTTGGGCTGTTAGTTCCTGAAATATGAGCTTTTCTGTCCACCTCTGACAGACTGGGCTGCAGTTCAGATGCTGTCACAGGCTCCGGACAGCGAGGCTGCCCCCACACCCCACAGCTCCGGGCTGCCTGTCCTCCGTGGCTCATCTCCTCCCTGGATGCCCAGTGGCAAAGTCCACACAAACACCCCAAAAAGTGCATCAACACCAAACCCTGATGTACCTCCTGGAGTTTCCTTCCTCTTAATGCCTCCATCAGTGTTCCAGACTCCTTCCCACAACACAGCTCTGGCACAGACAGTCAAACTTAAGCTGGTAGAGGTCTTGCCACCAAGAAGAAACTGCTGACACCTCTATCTTCCTGAGCAGGCTTGGCTTGGCTGACAGAACAGAGGGTTTTGGAGCCAGCCTCCTGTCCCTGCTCCCACTCACAGCCCTGTTGGCTGCGGCTCCCAAGAGACCTCTTCTCCCCTACATCCCAAAGCCTGCATCCACCTTGGACACTGGACCTACTCACCTCCAGAGTTCCCTCCAGGGACCATTAACCTTTCTTTCAGTTATTACTTTCTTTGTCAGCTGGGTGGAATAAAGACCCCTAACACATACAGAGATCTGTTCAGTCCTGAAGGGATTTGGAGCTCCCTGCTCAGTCTTGAAGGGACCAACATATCCCATTACAAAGTCCCAGACTAAATTCACTACCAACAAAAAGTCATCTCCCTTTGGACGGGTAAAGTCTACCTTTTGAAATGTCCACATGTTGTCTCAGCAACTCTCCTTTATGGCTGTTTACATTGGATAAGAAGTGCAACACAAAGCAACATTCAGACGAAGAAAAGCCCTCAGAAGTAGTAAAATACGGTGTTATCTATTTTTTTAGCTGAATAAATTGAGCTTGCTTTGCATTATTGCTGGCTGTCTTAGCCCAGCTCTGAAAGTGAGAAAGAGAAAGGGAATCTTGAAAGGCAGCTCCCGAGAGGACACTAATATTTTTAATAGTTTGTGGGTTATGAAACAAATCTGTGTTAGCAGTATTATATATCTCAGCCTGAACCACTGGGGTGTTTCCAGGCTCTTTAATGAAACTAAAGCACTCACACAGTATTGCCAAGAAAATAGATTTATTCACAAAGAAATGTTTGCTAGCAGAAATGAAAGCGTAGGCATGAGCGGGGCTGTAGCATACTAATGCATGGTCTTGTCACTCACATTGCCCCTTATCTCACCAGCTGAACTCTCTGTTGCTGTTGGATCACAGGTCAAACCTTTTCCCCTTTTTTCTGCCATCCACTCTTGTCTCTTCCCTGATTTTTGGGGCCCACAGCAAATCAACACATCAACATAGGCTGAAACCTGTACTAAGGGCAAAACTTGATCTATAGCTGAGGAGAGCTGAACATAAAAAGAAAAAAACATACACAAACACTAGGGACTTTTTTTTTTTTATTTCATTTTACAGTGTGAAATAGGACCCAAGCTAATCAATGGAGCTCAGTGGGAGTGCATAATTATTAATAGGCCCTACATGGGGCCTCAGAAAATATGCAGTTCTCTTGGAAGTTTAAAAGGTCACTGTGAATAACTAAAACATACTTTTCTTGGTAGTTATTTTGCAGTAAAAAAAAATAATTCATAAGGAAATCAGTTTAGTTAAAAAAAAAATTCTCATGTTCTAGCAGGGTGGTTTAGGAGTCATTCCTATGTCTTCCATGTATCTTTCCTGGCAGGTTAATGGGCCATGTTTTATTCTCTGCCTTACTTCCTAAAGCTCACAAAGCCCAGTCCTCTTTCACCATTTGTTATTCCAGAACTTGCCTGCATGCTGCCCAGCTGAGAGAAGGAATGAAAAACAAAGTGCCCCTGCAACAACCCACACTGTGGGGAGCAAGGCCAGGTGAACACCCCTGCGTGGTGCTACTGGTCAGCATCACTTACTAATTACACAGCAGCCTGAGGGGCTGGACATGCAGGTGCTGCTTGCCAGGCTGAGTCCTGGTGGGTTCAGACCTTGGAAGGAGCTGTGCACCATGTCTGGGCATCAGCAGACTTTTCAATGAGGAGCACTGAACAAACCCCCCCAAGTCCTCCTCCTAACAGTGAGTGTTTAGTGCTGGCACCAAAGAAGTTGTGCTCCTTCAAGAAATCCTGGGAGTTTGTAATGAAGCAGCAGGAGAGCCTGGCAGCGCTCCTGGGACACACTTCAGGTGCACAAGTGACCAGTATGAGAAATCCCCAGCAGCAAATTTCCTCCTGGCACAATGGATGATGACACACGAGCAGAGATCCCATGCTGAATGGTTAAAACATTCAGAAAGGTAGTGACTATGGCAAGGATCCTGATGGAAGCCACAGCCGCTGGCATGAGGCAGAGCCCAGGCAAGAATCACCTTCAGGCATCCTCCCATCATTTTTTGCATTCAATTCCAACATCTACTTGAGTGATGTTGGAATACAACATAGAGTTCAGCATGAGTGAATTCTGAATTTGTATTCATTTCAAACAACAGCAGAAACTGCAGCTGAGGATGTGTGAGACGGACAACCCAAGTTTGCCCTTACCTCATACCAGGGAATGACAGCTGAGCTGTGTGAGGTGCCAGAGGGCTGCCACCACTCACGGACATGGAACATGTGGACAGCTGACCTCACAATGCAGTGGTGGAGCACAGTGCCAGTGTGAGCTGGGAGGCTGAGCAAACAGGTCTCTTAACTCTCAGATCTCAGGAAAAAGACATCCAGCCTTATTTAATACAAGCATGGATGGCCTTCATCTGAGGTAGATGCACACCATCAGAGGGTGGGTGGGGATGTGGACAATGTCTGTGTCTAACTGGATATGTGCTTCGGGCCACCGGGAGCTGAACCAGCCTGGTCCTTGCCTAGACCTGGTTTGGTAAGTTTTATCTTGTATTTATGCTGTCATCAGCTCTGCCCAACAGCACCCAGAGGTGCACACAGCAAATGCTGTCACTCGGGGCACAAATACCCACGAACTGGCCGGGTTTCAGTAAAAGCTCTTTTCTCAGCAGTGAAGTCATTTTATTACTATGCTCTACCCAGGCACGTGCAGCATCTGGTTAATATATTTCTGGGTAGTTCCTAGCTCTCCAAACACTCCATCCCTGCCATACTGCAACACACACAAAAGGCAAACTTTCCAACAGTTCGCTTGGGTACCTGTTCCAGGCACTTACAGACCTGGTTAGGAAAATTTTCCAAGGAGCTAGCCTGCATTTTCCCATGCTTAATTTAGTTATTGGAATGTCTGCCATTTATATGTGTTCTCCTTGGCTCCTGCACAGGTCAGCTACTATAAATCAGCCCAGTATCACTGACTGTAATGGAGCTACAGTAACTTACAACAGCTGAGTATCTGGTTTATGAATGCAGTTCCCAGAGCTTCATGTTAAATACAGCCCAAGGCTGGGGCATTGAAAGAAAATGAAGAGGTTATGAAAGGTACGTATGCCAGTTCCATTTCAATACTGTTTGTCCTAGATACTTACTAGGTGATGAAGGGATAAATAAACAGACCCCAGGCACGGTGATGTCAGACACTGCTTATGCCAGGGATATTTTCTCTGCAAAAGGAGTGCACATGAAACAAATGAAGAAGCAGGTGAGAGTGAATGTTTGGCTGCCAAACTTGGCCACAGATAAAACATGATGAAGATATTAAGCCTGTGGACTGGAATGTGACTAGAAGAATACCTGGGGAGGGAAAGGAAATCACCACGGCCATTGAGAGCCCTGCCTAAGTACCTGATGGCAGCTAATGAGGAGGTGTGCAAGGAAATTCACTTCTGAAGCCACATCAAGCATGATCCTTAAAGCTCTGATCCCATCTGGTGAGGCAAAGAATTTACTTCACAAATTCAGTTTACTATGCTCTTGCCTGATCCTGCTCTTCTCCAATTCTGTGTAGACACATCCAAGTCAGGTTGCACATTATGGGAGCTCCATATTCTTCATTCTAACCCTTTTTCTGCCAGCAGCAACAAAAAGTAAAAGGGAACAGATTACTTCCCACTGAAGTGGAAAGCATCTCCATCTGATAGAGCTTTGGTAGCATTTGGTTTTGCTTTGGGGAAAGGTGTGGTTTTAAAACATTGGGAACAAGCATTCTGGATTTCTTGAAACTGAATAATCATGCCCAAACTAAAACCCCTATCTGGTTTGGGCTGAGGACTGGTACAAGGCTCCGCTGCACGTTTGTGAGCCAGCTCTGCTCCCTTACCCAAGAAGCACCAGGATCTCACCAAGCCTGACCCAACACCACCATTCCAGGGAGCTCTCTCTGAAAACCAGGATAAAAGCATAAACCCCACGAGCTGCACCGGCAGACTCCGCGATCAGCCGCGGGATTTGACACAGCTAACCTGGGCCAGGAGAGACCCCAGCTGGCAGCTCTGCCCATCCTCTCACTGCAGCAGGGAGCCTTCTGCTCCCTCTCCCTGGCCATGCCTTAGGGAGAGGAAGCAAATGAGCAGCGCAGCCAAGATGTGTCTGCATCGAGCAGGGCAGCTCCCATGGGAACTGAAAATTCTGTGTGAACTTGCATCAGACACACCGAGGAATGGTTTCTTCCCGCAGAATTTACTATATATTAATTAGAGAGCAACTTGACATATCTCTGGCTAGCACACATTAAAACAACTCCTCAAGCATTTACCAGCTGAGGTCTATGAAGACAGGGGCCAGAAAGAAACGCAGAAGATTAAAAAGAAATTCAGCTAAGTGGGGCCATGGCAAATTGCCCTGCCGAGCTCTCTGAGAAGAAGCTCCTTCTCTCTTCTCCCCCGTGCACAGCTCTCCACCACTCACAAAGGTGCAAACGGCAACCTGTACCAGGCTAGAATGATGCCAAATAGGGAGAATAGACCCTTACACTTGTGCTCAAGAAAGAAAATGTTGATGTATGTGGCTAAAATACTCTGGTACCTGACATTTTGGGAATAAAAGAAGGTAGCAGGGCAGAATATCTCAGTGAAATCAAACATAAATAAAATAAGCTGTTTCTTCCCTATTAAACTAATATCACCAGTGATTTCACTTCCTAATTTACTACTTCTATCACTGTAATAATATATGGACAGCATTCATCAGCTCAGAAGTTTCTCAGATAAGAAAATGCCAAAGCCAGTTTGGCAAATGTAACCACAAAGATTCTTGTAAGTTTTCATATGGATAAGAATAAAAGGCTCTTTTCTAAATTCAATGATTTTTCTTCAAAAGACAAGTGCGAGTCTAATTAAAGTTATTTTCTGGCATAAAGCAAAAGTCCTACAATAATCTTATTTACATTACATCATTTACATTACATTGCAGGATATTATTTGCAGTCTCCTCGCTGCCCTTTCTTGATTCCAGAAAGGACTTTAATGATGGTGAAAAAGTTGAAGTATTTACTGACAGATGGAGTATAGGCACAACAGGCACAGAAGATGCCGTCTCTGAGTTTAAGTTCTTGGAAAGGGAACTGGGTTTTTGCATAGTTTGGGCCTGCTACCTAGGGATGCCTTTTCTGTTGGGTTTCCCAGCTGTCCTGGAGTCACCAGTCTGATTTACAGCACATCCCTAGTGTGGGCAGGACAGGATGAGATGGGAACAATGCTCCCATGGCATCTGTGGAGAGGGCAGAGATGCAGGCAGCAAGCGCACGGTCACAGCCTGGCCTCCTCCACTGCCATTCCCAGGGTATTTAAAAGCTTTGTCCCTTGATACATTTGAACAGTTCCTCATTATTTTTGCAAAGAGGGTGATAAATTACAAAGGCTGATTGATTTACTACATCAAGGTAGCAGCAAGTGATTTCCCCCAGAGCAGCTGCTCTGCCTAAACGCCAGCAGAGCCCCAGAAAGGCACATGCTTTTGGAAGGCAGAGCACCAGAGGCTCCTTTTCCAGAGCTATTTCAGTCTCTTGATGACTGTAGTAGAGGGAGAACCGAAGTCATCTGCTTTCCTATTTTATGCAAGGTGACTAAGAAAGTCTTATTTGGTTTGAATAGATTTCAAAAGTGTGCACATATATTTTATATATATATACATACATATATACACATGAATAAGCCTCTTTCATAAGAGAGGCTTCATGAATATTTCATGGCTTGCCCCTTGGGTTTGTAGGTATCTGGTTTGCAGGCTTTGCTTAGTAGAATTTACTGCCACCTGGGCTCAGGAACGGAAGATTTCCCCTGGATTCTGCTGTGTTCATCAGTGGCCACAATGTCTGGGGTACCTCAATTCCAACAAGCCCCAGCATCCTCTCCAATCAGAGCCATCTTCAGTTGTTGTTGAAGCAATTAGATGACAAAATAACCTCCTGAAGTTTTGCAGCCCTGATAGCTACAAGCCAGTGTTGCCCAGTGAGTCTTTCTTTCCCTGCCTGGTTTTAAATAATGTTTTCGTTAACCCTGGTGCTTGCAAGACGCTGTTCAAAGGGAAAGAAAAGTACAGGGTCACCCATGGAATTCATCTCTCATCACAACCCACCACTTTCCACATATTTTTTTAAAAATGCAAGCTTGGATAGCCAGGCCAGTTTGCTGTCATGTCTCCCCCTTACAACTGCTGACAGTCAGATGTTCTTGCTTACTTTAGGGTTTGATTTATGGTCTGCAATTAGGCTAAAAATGGATATTTTAAAAAATACAAAGGAAATCTATGATTAGTTGCAAACTGGAAGCAAAAACAGAGACAGAAAGAATGATTTCTTTATCCAACTTGCCAGGCATGAACTCATTTGTGTTTTCATCTCCATAAACCTGTCGAAGGGCTCTCTCCACTCATGTAAGGGGTACTCATCTTACTGAGCATCTCATCAAGGTGAATAAATTTCAGTTCAAACCATCATGAACTGAACTTTCTGTTGACCACTGCCCTTCCTGGAAACACCCTCAACTCTAAGCACTTCATTCAAAATGCTGGCACAAGTTTGGTGGTTTTGACGGGGCTTGGAGGCTGCAGAAATCCAGGTCTCGAGCGTGATGCTGACAAGATCAGCCCAACAGGTGTGGCACAGACCACTGTGAAAATAAGACCACAGAGCCATCTGCTAAGAAATGCCATGACTGAACAATGCAGCCCAGGAACACGAGTCCAAACCAAAAGCTGCAAGGAGATTCCTCCAGCTTCCACCAGCTCATCAACTCTACTTCAATCAACACCTGAGCTATTCAGCCCATTCCACTCTTTCCTACAAGTACAGGACAGCACACATTAGCCAAAGGGTGGTTTATCTGTTTTATTTTGAGGGAGCAGATGAATCTAACACAGACATCTTCTTTGGGCTTCTTTTGAGCACGTTCCAGCAGGGCGAAAATGAGGACAGGCACTGTCTGGAGTGAGGCAGCCCGTGGCCTTCACATGCTCCACCTGCCCAAGCGCTTGGCAAAGGCTGAGGCTCAAATGCCGAAGGGTTTCAGTGCATAAAGGCCTTCTAAAAATGAGGCTGGGTTTAAGTAGCCAGGCAAAAGCTTTGCATATAATAAGGGGCATGAGAAAGGTTAGGCCTGCTTCACGGAGCAGATTCCAGCACAGAGTTCCCTTTTCTTGGCCACCAAAGATGCAGAATTCTCTGCAATTTGGTGTTTATTTATACGAAAATAGCCTTCACTTTTGTTCCATGCCTTGAGGCTGTGCAAATCACGATAGGAGAGGCATGTTTCCAGCACTGATAAGCAACAGTATTCTGTCCAGCAACTGTTATCACACCCCTCCCAACCTGAACAGAGCAAATTAAAATTAGCAAGATATTAAAGAATTAACCCTATAAGCATTTATGACCAGTGTCAATCATTCACTCTCTCCTGGACCGTGCAGCAGAGGGTGAACAAGCAATGCTGTGCTCCAGGGATTAATGGTACATAACTGAAGCCCTGATTGCTGTGGGCTGTTTAGTGAAGCAGATTCGCCCTCAGCCAGGCAAAAGGAAGTAATGAGCTGAAATAAAGAAATGGGAAATATGAGTTGGGTAGGAGAAATAAACATCCTAACAAGCTGCCAGGGGAAGTGCTGGTTCACCGCTTGGGTCATTTCAAATTGGACTGGATAATGCACTGGAAAGCATCCTGGTTTCTGGGAGGCTGTGCACTGAATGTGAAGGATGAAGGGGTACAGCACATTTATGCCTCTTTGACTGAGTATCTTCCATGACCCATTCTCCAAATAGCTCATGGTTCAAATCAAGCCCAGGGTCATCTTCCACCTGCAGCACAGGGCAATTACTGGAGAAAATTAATATGCTCACCATCCACACCTGCATTAACCATCCACACCTCCCTGGGTAACCTTCACCTCCTGGCTTTGGCTGCAGCATTTCACAGCCCCCCACAGCAGTTCCTAGTAACCCATTTTAATCCCCACTTACCACAGACTGGCAAGGACTGTCACTGGCCACTGACTCAGTCACGGGTGTCCACCATAAATAACCATGAGACAACACAAAACACCTACTCAAAGCTTCTTCACAGGCTCAGCTGCCTCTAGGATTTTCTTCTCCACACGGCTCAATCTGTTCATTAGGGTCAGCAATACCCAAACTAAAGCTCAGACCCCATGGGGGGCAAGCACAGTTATTAATGGCCTTATGAGCCCCACTGAAATTTAATTACTTGGACATATATTTAGGGATCACACATATTTTCTACGTGGAGGTCGTCTGGCAATCAGAAAAAAAAAAAAATGGGGGGGTGTGTCTGCTATTTTATAACCCCTTTTTCCCCACAGAGAACAAGGAGGTAATATCCAGCAAGGTATGCCCCCCCCAGCCTCCACAGGCAATGAGAACTCATTTATTTCTATGCTGATAGAGGGAATGGTGGTGATTTGGGAATGAAACTCAGCCAGCTTGTTACATTACATGCCCTTTTCAAACAGGAGCGATACTGCTTTCACGTCTGACATGCATCATTAAAAAGCAATCACTTCGAGCAGGGCTCTTTTTATTTATCAGGAAGAGAAACGGAATGGGAAAAAGCGAGAGATAATCATCACTCAACCCCTTCCCTGCTGAAAAGCAAAAGCTTGTGTCCAACAAGGCAAGACCACCCATCTTGAAAGGGTTTGGTAAGATTTACATTTGGCCGGTGTTTTAAGCAGCAGTGATTCCTACGCCTTGCACACACATTCAGGGTGATAGTCCTGGGAGCCCCATGTACTAACCCAGAGAGTAATAAAAATCAGATGCTTCTGCATAATAGATATTGATGGAACAGTGTGTCTGCTGAGAGTGCTCTGTCCTACCTGCAGACAGTTTGGATTTGGCTCACGTCCTGGACAAAGTGTTTATACCACTTGCAAACGTTTACTCAACGTCATGGAAGCCAGCAGAGCCGTGTAAATGTCCAAATTCCCTCGCATCTTCCCATGTTCTCAGAGTGCACTTTTGATGGTATCTTGTGGACATAGCCTGGAAGTGCCAAAGCCATTAGCAATATTCACCTTTCTGGCAATGTTTGACAGCTTCGGCTGAAGAGGGAAATTTGGAGGCTGGCAATGTGGTGGCAGTTCTGGGGGGAAAAATCTTGGCCACCTCAGAAAATGATCTTTATGTTCATTTGGGATGTAAATTATATTTCTGCTCATGTGAAAGGGGTAAATTAATGCTGTATCAGGGAAAAAAATCCCTAACAAAAGAACCTGAAAATAATTTTTCCATGATCAGTCAGGAGTTTTGATCTAATCTGCCTTCGCAGACAGAGCAAGTATTTTGACAGCAGCAATGCAGTGCAAGTGTTGCAAATCTGGGTGCAGGGAATGAAAAGACACATTCTCATTCATTTCCATGGCTTCTCCCTCCTTTTTAATGCCTGAAGTCTGGGACCTGAGTCCCATGAGTCCTAAGCCATCGACACCACATGACAAGGGAAAGCAGGATAGCAATGCCTAGAGGTGACTCAAGCAGCTTCCCAAGGACTTCAGCAATTGATCTCCATTTGTTTCCAGGCATGAAACTAGAGAGTCAAAGACGGGAAGCTACTTTCTAGGTGCTGTGTGAATGAATTTCACGAGCCATTTGAACTTCTTTTTATCACAAAGAGACAAATGAACAAACTGGAAATCTTGGCAAAAGGACTGATCTTGATTAGCAGACTGAGAACATCCTCCTTTGTTGTGTTGCTCTCATAAAAATTTCAGTCCTACCTTGCATCCTTAATTCAGAGCTAATTCAGAATTAGCTCTGAATTAAGTCCACTGCCTCTGCTGGAGAGACTCCTGGTCTGAAGGTGAAAGCAAACAGTGGAGCAGGAGGGTGACACACACAGGTCTGGTGCTGCTCTCAGCAGGAACAGTAGCAGCATCCTGAATTCAGTGGCTTAGTTTGACCTATTCAAATAGCATTTTCTCTGCCCAAATAACTGATCCTTAATGAAGCTATTTATGTAAGGAAATTAAATTAAAAAGGAATGTAAGTCACCTGGGTGTTGCCACATGGCTGTAATGTGTGTCTGGGAGACCTGAGACTCATAAATTGTATATAACACACTGAATGGAGGTCTTTAGCCTGTAGAATTAAGTGGCAACTAGTTTCATATTAAAGATATTACACATACACAGAGGCACAAACAAAATGTCATATTCTCCATTTCCTGTGTATAAATCTCTGCTCACAGAAAAGTCAAAGAGCGTGGGGTAGGAGCAAGGGGGTTATGATGTCGAAGAAAAAGGTTTGAGACTAAAAGGTGACCTACAACTCTGCACCCACAGCTTTTGGGGCTGGAGGTAAGAGGCACACACACCAATCCAGAGGCTGCTGTGGCCACAGTTACACCTTGAGTCTTCAGACAGTCGAGATGAAGCAGAGTGCAAAGGATCTCTGAAAAATCAATCATCAATTGCCCAGTGCTAAGCAGTGCAGGCCATCACATCACACTAACAGAAAAGGCAGAATTCAAGGCTAGGTTATGCCCTTTTTCAAATACCTGTGGCAAAGATGCAGCATGAGAGAAGGCCAAGAGCTACTGACTGTCAAACCATGTTTGACACTGAAATGGCTGCTACAGCCAGAGCTCAAGGTGCGCACAGCTTGTCTGGGACCCTAAAATACAGAAGCTAAATCTCCGTATCAGGTCAGCTCAGGTAACTCAAAAAACCTGTCTGTGTTCTACAGACCTTCATTGTGGCTCTGCAAATGCATCTTGACTCGGGACTGGGACAGCTATGAAATACACAAACCCACACAGTCAGTTCCTGAGCACTCCTAGAGTGCCAGGCTGGAGAGCTTCTGAATTTCTCAATCACAGCCACATGACCCCAGCAAGGCTCTGCATAAATACAACCTGGACACACAGGATTAGCTGTTCAGACCTCCTCACCTGCGTTCACCAAAGAGCAACTGTACCCTCAAGCCCGAGCGACAGCAAGGCTTCCAGGCACCTCTGTGACCAGCAAACCTTCAGCCCAGGGCTTTCCCTCCTTCAGCACATAGAGGGACCTGCTCTTCATCCAGCAAACAGCCACAGCTATTGATAATCCCCAAGGGACACATCCTCACTCAGCAGCCAGTCCTGAGCTTGCACAGGATCCCAGTTCAGCCCCAGCAAACACAGCAGTGCCGGGCTCCAAGCGCCCCAGGAAAGGTGGTTCTGGTGTGAAAGGGTTTGTAAGACACAGGACTGCATCAACCCATCTGCCTTCCCAGCACTCTGCTGGCACGTGGAGCTAATGCTTAATTATCCTGAGTGATTTATTAACATATAAAGTCAGATTAAATGGGTATTTGGAGCTGAGTGGCTGAGAGGTTTTGAAAGGGAAAAGTGATTCACGCTATTTATCCAGCTGAGACAGAAGCCACGTGGCCGTGAACCCACAGTACTGATTTCTCCAGATAAACAGAAATACATTTCTAGGAAAAGAACCTCATTAGCATCCAGCAGATGTGTCAATTAGGCAGAATTCCTGATTTAGACAGGCACACAGCTCACACCTCTAAACAGAGCAGAGAACATTACTTAGGACACTGTATTTTCGTTAAGGCACTTGTGCTTTTACTCACCCCATCACACAGGGTCTTGTTGGGGCTCAAGATCTGCTCAGGCACAACTGGAGCTCCACAGGCTTCCAGAGCACATCACCATCCCTGTGTGACCACATCCATGCCCAAAAGGTAGCTCTTAGCAACATGTAATTTCTCCTTCACTGAATAAACAACCTTATAGTTAGAACCTGGATTAAAGTCTTCCCTCTTCCAAGTGAAACCTTGGAAACAAAAAATGGAGACAGAAACGGGAAGCAATATTTACGTGTACTTGTCTGCCACTATCTTAACTTGTTTTCTGTGATATTCGTTGCTGTGGGGAAAACTTGAATCATCCGATGTGTTGGCACATACTCTTGGCAGGGTACACTTTTGATATACAGTCACTAGGACCTGGGGAGCTGTACAGACTTCAAATAACTTACACAGAAAAATAACTTCAAACTTTTTCTTTTCAGCCTAACTGTATGTAGGGATGCTTGTCAAGTAAAGAGAGAATAAAAGTAAACTCTCAAGCTTGGTGGAAGATATGCAAAGATATGAAGATCAAAGAATGTAATGCCACAGTTTTATAAAACTGATGTTTCTTAGGACACGTGTTTCCTATTCCCCATCTGCCTCTACCCTCTTCTGCTTAATTCCTCAGCATCCTCCTGCACAAGGATGGAGAGATCAGGCAAATGACCAGCATCAGCTAATCAACCTGCTGCAAAGGAATTAAGGCATAAGCAAAATTTTCACTGGGGTCAAACTACACTTTTTGTTCAAGTCTAAAATGAAGTACATTTCATTTTCAACAATTTCAGTGTCGAAAGTTCTCCTTTTTAAAATTTGCTTAAATTAAGACTCCACCTAAACTGGAGACAAAAACTGGAAGGATTTTCTCTTGAAATGGCTGAGATGAAAATTTTGAGGTTTACCCCTTCTTTTCTTTTCCTGTATTTTTCTCTCCATAGATAAAAGGATGCCCTCTGACAAGCAGGTGAGCTTTTATAGCTAAATTGTCTCACCTGTCTAAAACTAGTGGGTTTGTACCCACCAACCCCAAGATGCTCACAAAGTGGTGCAGAACAGAGAACAGGAGCAGATATCCTCACTTTCCACCTACCCCAGCCACTTGTGTAGCATAAAAAAGACAATCCAGCTCCTGTATTAACACCACCCAGCAAAGCTACAGAGCAAACAGCATCTTCAACCACATTCTAAGACTCAGCTGTTTTTACAGCTTATTTTTATCTTTGACAGGAGATGAAGTCCAGCTGAAGAGCAGGGCATGTACTCTCACTTCTGGCTCTGCACGGAGCTTTCCCAGCCACTTCATCAACACAGCCTCAGATTGGCTTAAAGCGGGAGTAAATTTCTATTCCTCCCTGTTGGCCAGTGAATGAGCAGAGGTAGCCAAGATCCCCCCTTCCTGCAGGCCCAGCAGTCCCCACTTGCCCGTGTCCCGCCCGCAATCAGCCCGGTGTGAGCGGCTGGCGCTGTGAAGGCTGTTGGAAATGCAGGTTGCTGGTTCCTGGCACGGCCCAGAATCCAAGGCACGATCAAACCCACAGAGAGCCACTAGCAAATCACTCGAGCTACTTTTTTATGAGACACTTTAGCCAGCCCTCTTTTCATATCCTTTACGAGGCTGCCTTCAGCCGTACTTGTAGTAAAAACTCCCGAGTTATGGAAATCATAAGAAAGAAATTATGTATGGAAAAATCATTACATTATAAATTGGTTCCACTGTTCAGAACGTGTAGGAAATGGGGCATATAAAACTCAGATGGTGTTGCAGGCTTTGATACAAGGTTCATTATTACACCACGACACAAGTGAAATATGTGCTAACACACTGCCAGCTAATTTGCCTTTACTCACAATGCAGACCCATCGCTGGGCAGCTTCACAAATTTCATCGACCTGGGTGATTTCTCTGATGGGACATGGCAGCCTCCACAGAAACACCCCGGGAAAGAGCAGATCCTGTGTCTTCAGGGCTGGGAACGTGTTCCCCCACCTCATTCAAAAATAACAGCCATCTCCCTGTTTTCTCCTAATCTTTTTCAGATTTCATCCATGTACTAAACTGTTGAAATGCTGTTATCCAGTTATACAGGTGTCGTGTCCCTGTTTTTTAATGACCTAAGCGAGGTAGGAGGCAGGAAAACTGGACAGGAACGGCTTTGACAAAATGTTCTTTGTTAGAAAATACCAATTGGTTAAAATTGGAAAATTTCCACAAAAATGCATCCGTTTTCATTAAACTTTCAGCACAAAATATTCTGAAGCCAACCAGGAAATTTTAACAGTCACAGGCTGATGCCTGAAGCTGTCCTTCAGAAAAAGGGAAAACTAAGGAGATATTCGTAACTGTGGTGGATGCAAGATGCTTCCCTGGGGGAAAAAAAAAAGAAAGGAAAACCATGAATTGCACTTAGCCATGGTTGTTAACTGAATAAGAAAGGGAACAGCCTGAGAAATCAAGAAATCCAGAGAGCTTACACAAGGTATCCACTGGATTTCTAGTTTTCCTTAGAAAAGCTCTTGTTTTAATAAAACAGTTTAAAAATAAAATCATAGTCATTATGAAAATATTTCTTTATTGGAAAAATTCAGGGAAATATTTTTTTTAAGATTAAAATGGTCTGTTTCCATACATCCACTGAGAAGTTTGGTTTCTTCCTGCAAAATTACTCTATTTAAAATAGACTCTACTTTCTATTACATTATAAGGGGTTGAAATCTGAATGAAGTGCTTTGAATATATTAAAAATGTTTCAAATGACCCAAAAAACAATTCTGCTTTTTTTTTTGGTTCCAACACGGAACAAAATTTCTTTTGCTTGCTTCCCAAAACCTCAACAAATTGGAAAATCCATTTGCCATGTAGCTCTACTATGAGCAAGAATGTCAAGAGGTCCAATTTTTAATGCCTAGGTGGTGTCTGAATTGAAGAAGTGCCGTCAAAATGTAAAGCATTATGAACCTCTTCAAATTTCCAGCTGGTTTTGCAGAAGGAGGGGGGAGCCTGATTCAGGCTGGGGCCAAGATCTCAATGCTGCCATCATCAGGGAGTGTGCCTGTTAATAAAACCTTGGATCACCATCCTCTGCCTCCCTCTGCCTACCAAAGCTAACCCCTAATTCTGAAGATACTGAATTCGCCGACTCTCAGGTTACAGCACTCCTGCCCGTGGGGGGCTGGTTTTTTTTTCCCCTGAGGCATGCTGACAGACTGGAGGGGTTTATGTCTTGCTGTGTGTATCTTCTTTCACATCTTTCACCATCATTTTAAATGAAGCCACGTACGGAGCGTGAGGGAGGAGGGGAGGCAGCGCAGGGCGGCTGAGGAAACCCGTCCAGGCTCGGGAGACCCTTGGGGCGTACGATGGGCTTGTTTGTGAAATGTCTTTTTCACTGAGGTCACACAGCCAAGGACTTACGAAACCATTACTGACAGTCTGCAAATTGGTGTGGAAAGTCTTTAAGACAGGCTCACATGGACGAATGGCCTTCCACGTCAGATTAAAACTACAAGAAGGCCACTTGAAGTGGGTGCAATGAGACTTTGGGGGCTTTTGCTTACCACAGGGACTTGAGGGCCCACTCGCACTTCAAGAAGCCCAGATGTCTGGCTACTACAGAGGTAAAAATAAACCATCCTTCATTGCTAGCACAACATCAGGGATTGCCTAAAAGGAAAGGTGCTTCTTGCCACCTCTTCTCATCCACTTACAGCCAGAGGCTCGAGGCAGCTGGCTCAGCTGTGAGTAGTGCCCGCCCTCCACGTGGGATGGAGTGCTGGTGGTTGGTATTTACAGAGGAAATCCAGCCAGGCACAACAGCTCCCTTGCCATTAGTGCTCAACACAGTCCCACTGGCAACCACTCCTCTCCCAAACCCATCCTGATACCCGACTGCTGCTGCCAGGAACACCTGAGGTGTTTTTCATGTGGCACATTTCACCAAATGGGCAATACTCTGGGGAGAGGTGATCAATTCACTGCAATTCAGCTAATGGTGAAGGCCTTGCAACAGATGTAAAATGACAGCTCTGGAGCTGCTCAAGTCCAGCAATTCTTGCACTGAGCACATACCCTGAATTCACACGATTCCCCTTTTTTTTGACTTTAGATTTTACAGCACCATTTAAGTTACAACTTTCTTTTTTTTTTTTTTTTTTTAAACAAGGAAATTGTATATTTAACGGAAATTAATCTCCCAGTCCCTCTCAATAAAACTTTTGAAGGTCTGCATGACTATGACAGGGGTAGGTATTTTTAGAAGGACCAAGCAGTAATTTTCTCTGCAGCATTCAATAATTTACAATATCATACTCGAAGCTAAAGATTTCCCCTAAGGATAATTTGGCATTAACTGTGCCTTCACTGCAGACAGGGCAGCAGCCTAGAGCACAGCTTTACCCTAAGGATGCTGGGGAACTGCCAAGCTGAACAACCCAACCTAATGCACATTCACAGCCAGGTAAAGGCTGGACAAAAGCCCCACCTCAGACACAGTGATCTGTCACCACTGGCCAGAACCTCTCTCCAGGTGTGCCCAGGCAGCACAGGGAGATGTGTGCAAGCAGGGAGCAGCCACACCCTCACCCAGGCTGGCATTATCACCAGAAGCATCCTTCCTGGGAGAGGAAGGCATGGGGAGCAGCTGGCCCACAGCACAGCAAACGCAGCTGATGGATAGTGAGCCCAAATGATCCGTGACACACAGATATATGAGGTTCTTCACGACAGCTCTGGGACTCTTCCCTTCTTCTCCCACACTATTACCATGGGTGATGTTTTGCAGCAAGACTGGGAGGGCTTAAACATAAGCACTGCAAGGCTGTGTACTGGCTCGTGGCAAGAACAAAATGCTATATAGGGTATGAAAGAAATGCAAGGCAGAAGATGTCTGATTTACAAACCGCTCCTAAAATGTGTGTGCTGTGCATGACTGCATACACTTCTTCACCAGAATGGCTCCTGTCTCGAGCTCCTCAGCGCTCCAAGGAAAAGCCATCTGACAACACTACACCCACAAGGGAATAACTATTTTATTACTCGGGCACTACGTCATGGCAGCTTTTTTAAAAACAAAGTTGAATTCAATATAGATGTACACAAGCAATGTACAGAATATGTTTTTTTCTCTATGTCTTCCCCTGGCTACAGTATGTGGAGTTTCTTATTTGAATTTAATAAATAATAAAATAAATAAATTTTTTTACAGGTTAAAGAATAACTTGCTAAAAAATAGCACCAGAAAGTCTGACTAAGGGACAAAAATCCAAGAAACTTCCTTATTTAATGAACCACTGAACACCACTGTGAAGAGAAGAGGTCGAAGCTGGCTCTTGCCACCTTATCACCTATTCCCAAGTACCCAGTTAGCAGATCTGCACGCAGTGGTGGCTATCACTAGAATTGCCAGAAGAGCAAATTGTGTGGGAAATGTCAACATCTCAGGGCCTGCATTCCCAGGAACCAAAATTTCTCAAGAACAGCAGTTCTGGAAGGTTTTTTTGCTACAAATGTGTTTGGAATTACGGGCTGTTAAAACACACAATAAAATATTACTAGTAGAGATGTATAGAAAAAAATCTAAACAAAAAAAAACAGAAAATAATTTAAAAAGGAGCAATTTGCTAAACCTGATATTTTTCAATGAACTTTTCTACTTCAGAACCAACAGTAACAATTGCTCTGCAATGAAAATTTCCCAACTAGCTTATTTACTTCTGACAAATCTTGTCAAAATGAGTGTGTCGTGGAGGAAAAAAACCTTGGGTTTATAACAAGAAATAAAACCAGATAAACATTAAATGATACTTAGTGTTTGGCTCCATTCAAGCTGCTGGGAGACACGCTGCTGTTTATTATGGACACACACAGATCTGCAGAGCTGGGATCCCACGTTCCCCTCATGCACTCAGCCCTTTTCCAGCAACAGAGAGCGTCTTAAACCAGCTAATATCCTCCTTCTTTCATTTTACATATGTATAGATTAATACCTGATTACATCGGCGTTAAAACTAATGACTTGTGGACCCACAAGACCTTGGATGGTGGCTGCCAAGTGTCCAGCCAGAAAACATGGAACCAGAGGGCTCCTAAACCTCTGAGGGTGCCTGTGTGGTGGAAACACTCCCAGCTCTCCTGCCCCCATCTGCTCAGGATCTCATCACAAAGATCTCAGGATCTCATCACAAAGACTGTCGTTATAATAACTTTATTATGGACCTTCTGGGGAAGCTCCCAGCAAGGGGTTTGCTGCAGCAGACAGGAAACTCGTTTGCTCCCCGCTAGAGTAAAGCCTTTTATAATTAATGCTGGGTAAATAAAGCGCTCATCTGTAAACACTTTTAATTAGAAATTGGTTAAAGCAAAACCCCCATGACCACACTGGCCAGGGGGATTAGATGCACGTCAAGCTTTGTCGGATCAGCAAATAAGAGGCCCTTCAGTATCCTCAATTCCTGTGCTGTGGGACCTCTTTCAGCTCTGATCACACATCACTGAGCTGCTCCAGCCTGCTCTCCAGGCTCAATAGAGGATCAATATTTGTCTGTACTTTCTGAGAAAAAGCCTCCTTGACACAAGCAGCATCTGTGTTTGAACAGTCACTTGCTAACACATAGCAGACTTTAACCAAAGACATCTTGAGCCGCCGGGTCAAGCACAGCCAGGGTCACCCAGCAGTGCTGGTGGTTTCTGGGTTTGCTCAGGGCACTGCTCGCAGCACAGCCATCAGAAAGGGCCTCTGTGAACACTGCTCAGTGGTCCCAGGGCAAAACGGGTATTGCAGAAAAGCAGTACATGGACAGAGAAAAATAAAGAAAACCCCCAAGCCACCTGTATTTCCATTCTTTAATCCCTATAGGTGACCTGTGCCTGATGTCTCTACTCTTATGGTAATATTAAAGGTTTTCCATCAGTGGGGCTGGTAATATGTTACCAGATTTCAGGGAGAAGGGACTTTCTCTTCTGATTGCTGCCATCTCTCCTAGTTCCAGGTGTCACCTGTGCATAAGAATAACAGCAAAACATTCAGGGATGAGGGAAATGCTTCCAGCAGAGATGGCTCTTGCTTTGCCCAGAGCTTGCCAGCCTAGCAAAATGTGTGCATTGCAGTGGTTTGTCTCCACTATGGAAAAGCAACAAGCTGGCTTACTGGAAATGGCACCAATTTGCCCTCCCCAAGACAGACAGCACAGCACTGACCAGCAGACATGTGTCCTCTCCCTTCCACCTGCAGGAATGCTGATCACTTCTGGTGCACCCTCTCATCTCCATGTCCTGTCTCCTAGCCCAAAGCCATTCCTCAGGGAGGAAACCTCCCAAAAAACTCATCTTCATTCACCTGTGTTGCTGTCAATGTCTATCTGACAACTGAACCAATGAGTGTAAACCAACACCAACACCAAGATTTATGAGATTCCCCTCTGCCTCTGCTGCCCAGGGCCAACAGGGGGACTGCAGGGGAGCTGAGGGGTCCTGAATGCCATAAAATGTGAGCATTTGGCACAGCATGAGTGAATATGAACACACCTGGGTGGTACTTTCAGAGATGGGAAAATTGAGGCACAGGAGGTCAAGGCAGTGTGCCCATGCCTGGCTAGAGTCAGAACCACTTCTGCTGAGCCCAGCCAGCACTGCTCCAGGTAACGTTCTCCCGTGCCTCCCATCTTCTTTGTTCAATCCTGTCAGCCTCTTCCTAAAGAAAAGGAAGAATCTTCAGGAGCACAAGATGGGATTTCTCCAGCAGAAGTGCCTCCCTTTTCCCTGGAGGCCCACTGACTGGCACCATCAAGCTGTGCGTTGAAATGCAGCTGGGCATGGGAGGCTGATCATCAGGGCAGGGCTCATGCAGAACACCATGGCCAGAGCATGCCACACTGCAGAGTGCAACCTTGCCAATGGGATAATTCCTGGCCTATAACTCCAAAACCCTGGTTTTTTTCTTCTATTCCCAGCTCTCTTGTGGATTTTGTGCATGTTAACTTGGCTTCTCTTTTCCCCTTCCACATTTTCTGTCTGTGCTGGAATCCCTTGAGGGCACTGTGCTCACTCTCCTTTCCAGCTGCAGCTGCTCCAGCCCAGTGACCTCCTCTCAGATGCACAGCCATGCTGCTGGACAGTGCTGGGCCTGGCCAGCACTGCCACGCCTTAGAGCACTCCCAAGGCCACTGTTCTCCAAGTACATGGAGCCAGCACACATCCGCAGCTCACTTGGCCTGCGAGGAGCTCAGACACTCCTGGGAGTACCTAGAGGGGCTGTAACTTCAAAGCTGCCCCGTTCTCACTGACGGACTGGACTACAGATCTCTGGAAATGCCTTCCAAGCTGAACTGAGCTGGGACGCAGAGGGGATTTCCACCTTTGTCTTACAGATGGATCATCTCCAGCCAGCCTGGCTGCAGCCTGATCCAGACTTTCAGCCCCAGCCTCTGCTGCAACAGTAGCCGACAAGCAGCTCTTCTCCCCTGACACATTTCAGGGAGACAAGCTGCTCCAAGACAAGTCTGTCCTGAAGTAACTTCTGTCTTGCCACCATCATCACCTGTGTTTTTTCCTTTCTCCCACATCCAGCTGGAGGCAAGGCCCAGCTCTAGCACTAGGCAGAACTTTTGTTAATGATGCCTTAGAAAAGAAAGCCAAAACTACTCCATAGATCCCCAGCTGGCTCCTGATCAGAAGGCACTCGGTGGCAGCACATCAAATACACCCACGTGCAGGATAGCTGTCTGGACAGACATCCCTCCCACCCAGGGACCCGTCAGGAGACAGGAAGTGGTGTTGGCTAAGGGCATCTTGTGGGATGGAAAGATTTCTGGAGATGTGGAATATGCCAGTATTCCATCAGATACTCCATCACAGTTCCCAAGAAATTTCTGGAAGACAGGAAGCCTGGCTACCAGTGCAAAAGAGCCTGAAACGTCAATCCCACCCCACTCACCATCCACACTGAGGTGAGGTCTCCTCCAGTGTCTAAGCCTTGTCTTTGAAACAACTGAATTTCCTGAACCATTAATTTCAGACATTTCCAAATTTAGCCTAACATCAACTGTCTTCCCCAAGTGGCCTGAATGTAAATGGGCACATGTGGTGTGTGGCTGCTGGAGTGACCTTCATCTGGGAGGTGAAGCCCATCACCATGTGTAGGAACAACACACGATCCAAGAACAACACCCCCAGCTTCTAACAGAGCTCCAGTAATGCAGGATTTGAGTCTTCATGCAGAAATGTCCTCAAGCAACCTCCTAAGTGGGGGTGATAGCATGGATGTGTCCTTCTCCAGGGATGGCTTTAAGTTCTCCTCCCAGCCTCAAGTGAGATTTGAGGTTTTAAGAGACAACCACCCATTGCTGCAGTGAGGGAAAGGATGAGTTGCTGGGATTCTTGTGGTTTCTGCACTCCTCTTTCCAAGCAGGAAGCATTTGAATTTTTATTTCAAATGCATAAACTATCATTCAAAAAAGAAAGGCAACAGAGAAATTTTCACATGGCCAAGAGCCCCACTCAAAAGGCATTCAGTCTCTTAAATCATGACATAGTGTACAGATGTGTTATTAGTATATCTATTATTAGTTCTTTCTAAACCCTGTCCAGTAAAATAATTGAGCTTTGGCCTCCTCTGGCCTGTTGGTGAACAAAAGGGAATGGTGCCCATATGGATTACCTACACCCGGAGAGAAAGCTTTGATTCCACACCCCAGGCCTGAAACTCCCAGCTGCCACTCCATTGCCCCGGGATACAGAGTCACCACTGCTCCCTGCTAGAGGGATCAGGGGCTTAATGGGATTTAGGGTGGAAAATCCAAGCTCAGACAGAGGTGTCTGCAACACAGGATTTTGCAGAGAGAGGGGAAGAGAGCCAGGTCTGTTCTTTCCCTCCTCTCTCACCCAGGACTTGCCTCATTTCTCTCAACCAGGCATGAAAGGGGAGATGGCAGTGTTACAGTGTCTGTTACTAATGTCATTACTATCCTAATTGCATAATTATATATCACACATGCTTAAATGATAATAATAACAACTTCAATAGCCATTATGAAAAAAAATAATTCGTTTGCTGGCTGAAGAAAGCAGGAGTCTGAGTGCAGTGATGGAGCAAATCTCTGCCAGTTCTGGATGCCATGGTCCTGCCCCAGAAAGAGGGACATAGAAAAGGAGGTAAAACTTCCCTCAGAAAGAGGCAGGAAGGAGGGAAGGAGGGAAGGAGGGAAGGAGGGAAGGAGGGAAGGAGGGAAGG